>QEPC01007715.1:412533-445392 GCA_003113815.1 Sphenodon punctatus | reverse complement strand
CAAATAAAAAACAAAAGAAAACCATATAAAACCCAATAAAAAACCAAAAAATATATATATATAAAAAAACAAAACCATAACAACACTTCCCGAACGGCTGAATGGCCGAACCGAACAGCCAAACGGCCTAACCGAACGGCCTGTTCGGACGAACAAACCGAACAGCCGAACCCGAACTCGGCAAACTAGCTGAACGGATGAACCGAACGCAGCCGAACCGAACGGACGAACCGAACAGACGAAACGAACGCAGCTGAACCAAACGGCCGAACCCGAACCACGATCTGTTCGCCCATCCCTACTGTGTGCAACAAGCAACTCTTTGGAAACAAATGAGTATTTCTGGCAGCATAAGTATACCAACAAAAATGTAAATGACATATTCCACTTGCTATCTCTTTATATTCAAAAGCACATGGGCTTATGAGGTAGTAAAGAGGAAAGATTTTTCTGCTAAGAAAAGACTTTAAAGCAGGTGACTACAAAGACATTTTTACTCCTTTTATACTTGGTTGGGCCATGTGTTCATATTCAGCTATAAATGTAGTTGAGAAGCCAGAGTAGTCCAAAGACGACTTGTGAATCACAGCCTCTCTTTTTAGCCATCTGCTTAAAGCCCTGTCTATATAATTTCCTTTAGAATAAGAACATTACATTTATACATAGTGCTTTCCCAAGGCAGTGGCTAAATTTTGCTGGGCAGTTACTCGGATCAGGCTTTCAATCTTGCCCCCCCCCCCCAAACTTTGGATAATCTGGAGAGTGGTACATGTGGAGGTACAGAGGTTTAAGATGGCTGGAGGGTCTGCTAGTAGCAGACTGCTGATCAAGTATGGATATTTTATTTTAGCTTTTTCTTTGGTAAATAAGAGTCATGTGATGTTTATTATTCATTACTCGTTTTATTTGTGCATTTGTTATGGCTTCGGCTAAACAATAAACTTATACATACATTACATAATGCTTTTATACAACTGATCCCCAAATTCTTTATAAACATTACCGTTCACACGTATAAAATGTCAGGGATTAATGCCCCACTCTGGTAGGCCTCAGACATGCATGTAAGGCCAAAAGGTGCCTGCTCCAAAGACCTTGCATTCAAAGTGTATAATGAAAGAGAATGCAGCTGATCAGTACAATGAGATGCAGGGTGAAAATGAGGCAGAAACCCACTGTAGCTTGCAAGTCACCTGCTTGTCAGTTTGGTGGCTTCCAGATGTTCACTCACTTCCACCTCGAAGCAGGTGGGTGGCAGCTACTACCAGATGTGTCATCTGGAGAAGGTTGGCGGCATGGTGCAAGCTAAGGCTCCCTCAGCCAGGCTAATCTGGGCTAATGTGTGTCCTCCTGTCTGTAAGGTCTTGCCCAGCCCTACTGCCAGGGGAGGTCTGAGGACTGGGTTCAGAGGAGCGCACTCACCTCGACTCGCCAAACAGCTGGTTTGGGGTGGCAGCGCCCAGGGGGGCACGCTCACCCTGACCCACCAAAAAGCTAATCAGGGGCCCCCAGAGTGGTATGTTCATCCTGGCCCGCCACTCACCAAACAGCTGATTGGGAGGCTGGCCCAGAGGAGCCCACTGTTTGGCAGGCCAGGGTGAGCATGCTCCTCCAGCGCCCCCATTGGCTGTTTGGGGGCAGCGCCTCCTGAGGAGGTTGATGCTGCTGCACAGCAGAGGTCCAGGAATCTTGCCCTGTGTGGACGGCACCTCAGCCAGCCGACCTGTGGCATGGGGGGGACTTGTGACATCAGCTCTCCTGCCTGGTTTCCCCTGTGTGTGTGTGTGTGTGTGTGTGTGTGCTCATTTTAACTGCCTTTCCCACCAGCCACATGTGAGGTAGCTGCAATGGCCTCCCTGGGACGGACAGGGGATCAGCTCACCTCTGTTTTGTTTGTTTTCACTCATGCTCCTGACTCACCAGCTTCCTTGCTTTCCTCTAACATGACCTAACTTGAATGTAAAAGCAGGACAAAGGATGCATGTTTATACATAGGCCGCAATCCCCGTGCAGGTTCCGTGCAGCACCATGTGCTGTCAATGGACATGCATGTGTGTGGTTTGCGCACACGGGCACGCATGTGGGTTGTGCACGGAGTGCACAGGGTATGGGATCGGCCTCAGTGGTAAAACTAAACCAGGGTGCAATTTTACACCAAGCCCCTGTATGTTTTTTTTAGAGAAAACTAAGGATTTATGCTCCATTTAAAAAAGCAAACATAGAACTGTAATGACTGGCTTTCTATCCAGGAGCCTCCATAATATTTATCTTCTAAACTAGGTAATGGACTATTTGACAAACAGCCACCTTAACCCTCTCCCCCCCCCCCCCACTACTTCCTTGCAGGATCAGAGCCACATACTCCGCACCACACTCCTTCCCCCCCAAATACCAGGTTTCAGACCATTCCACTGAGCCTCCTTTACCTTTTATTTCACCACTAGTGCAGACAGTTCATTATTTACAGTAAACAATTAACTTTCTGTGTTGGCCCTCTTCCCTTTCCGTTCCCTTGCTGCTAGTGTTGGGGTTCATTCTTCTGGGGCCTTCAGCCTTGGTGGTCACCGTAGCTTAGGTTCCTATCTGCCCACTGGTTTGGCTGGAATCCCTTTATAGTCTGGGCCATTGCTTCCAGGAGGCCTTCTGCCCAGGCATCTGGCCTCTCCAGAAGCTTGTCATAAACCTTTCCCCCTTTTTATACACCCTCCAAAGGGGCAAGGCTACGGTGATGGGCAGACTGGTCTTAAAGGCCCATGGGCTGCTCATCACAGGCTAGCAGTTGAATGTTTTTGGACAGTTCATTATTTTTTCATTACATTTTTTTACTTTCAAAATTGTGTTTGGAATTTAACTAAAAAACGTCATGTTTATTTCACAATAATTTTATTACCACTTTTATTAATGATGTACCATTATTGTATGTTTTACTGTATATTATCATTCCATATTGCATTATGTTCATGCATAACTATCAGGTGCCATGCCTACAAAATTATGGCACGGCCAGCATTTTACTTATTTTTGATTTTTTAAAAATCTTTATTGAGTAAGTTGTTTATAATTAGTCTTTTGTGAAAAACCTTAATGTTACAGTCATATCATGGTGCTGCACAACCTACTATCATAGCACCTGGTACAGTAGTACCCAAACAAAACTCCCACCCCCCTCCCTCCTACCCTATGGACGAGAAAGACAGCAAAGAGCTAAAAACATAACAGTTATAAGTCACAAATACATAGCAGATCTTCTGGAAGCTCAGTGTCAAGCCTCGCTTTGATGACATTAAAACACTCACACCAGGTTATATAGAAATCTCCCAGGCAGTCTCTGGCCTCCACCACAATTTTCTCCAAGGACATCACGTACCAAAGTCTCTGGAGCCACTCTTTTATCGAGGGTGGCTCTGGATTCTTTCAGTTTCTGGTGATTACATTTAGGGCTGCCATGACCATTTAATTTAGGTTTGCCATGACGATTTGAACGCAGGTGTCTCTAGGAGCATCAACAAGAGACAGCTTTGGATCAACACCCAATATGGCAATGGCTAGGTCAAAGGGGAGAATAAGGACGGTGGCTTTATTTATCATGTTCCATATCTGGGACCAGAACGGCTGTACTCTGGGACAGGACCAAAGACACTGTCTCCCCTTTGGTTGCAGCCTCTCCAGCAGTGGTCCGACTGATCCTTGGAGATCCTTGCCAGTCTAACCAGTGTTAGATACACGCACATTATGTTTGCTTTTTATCTATGTTAATCCTACAAATTGAATTCCCCCTCCCCAAGCAGGGGGATGGTAATTATATTCTTATCATTTAAAAGAGAGCCTGATTTCCACAAATGTAGAGATGTCAGGGTGGATGAATTGTGATCCAGGTGTTCTTGTTTTAAATTACAATATAGTATGTTTCCCCAGGCCAAAATCTGCTCTTTGACATACTGACACAGATTTGAATTAAATCCATGAGTGCTGATAGGTTTTAATCAGTGTAACTGATTGTAGAATTTAGCTCCTTTAGTTCCTGGTAGCATGTATATGTGATGTGCTGATGGATAGTTAATGAGACTTTGATTAGTGGAGGATTCTCACTATAAGTGTCTGTGGGAATGGATTCTACACTGGCTGGTATTTGCTTTCTTTTCATAAAGCTGTATTGTTTGCAAATTATTTCGTTTCTTTCACTCGTTTTTAGACATCACTAGTATTAGAAATGGACACCTCACTTTCAAGACATGCATCTTCGGAGGGGGAAAAACACATTTCACAGTGCCTTTTTCAAAGGGCATGACAGCTGTGTACAATGTAATGAGCTTTGGCTGCAAATTTTCTGCAGTATATAAAAATACATGCCATTAAGTCTGACCTCTGTGGCAAACTGCAAGGCCTATTGTCTCGGGATGGATTAGGAAAGTGCAAAAGGTTTTAAGAGAAATGACTCTTGAGAGTGCTGGTAGGTTAGCTGAGTGGGGAGAAATATTTTAATTTTTCATTGGTTTATTCTGTGAGATTTGTCTTTGTCATACATTTCTCCAAAAATAAATAAATAGATGAGCTCAAAATAAATAAGCCCTATTTCACCATTACATTTCTGTTATATATAGCATTAATTGGACAGTGATGACTCCTTATTGATGACTGTGTCTATTACATTTGTATAGTATTAATTTTCACACTTGCTAATGAGGATTGGGATTTGTCAGTTTTCAATTTTAGAGAAGTAAAAGTCTAGGACACTAACAACATCATCACATTTAAATCTGTGATACAAGCTAATGATGAGGACATTATAGCAGCGTCATTACCATCATTTCATTCAACTTGCTGCAGGCTGAAGGCCTCACCATGTTGTCACCTAATATTGCTGCACCTTTCCAGTATAACTACATGGAGTCAGGTCCACTTCCTCTGCAAGCAATTTAAACTCATGTAGGGGCATCTGTGCTGATGGTAAATCCATCCCTTGGATGGGGTGGTGTCAGCGTCGGATGGCTTCTTCAGAGCAGCCCTGACAATGGGTGTTACTACACATTATGGTGCCGAGGGGGGTAATGTGCTCCATGGAGGAACCTGTGACATCATCTAGAGGTGAAGCAGTTTGGCTGAACATTCAAGCTGCTCTGTGTTGTTGATGCAACCCTATGGCCTATGACTACCAGCAGGAGCCCATCGGGTGGCAGCGTAAAGTAGTAATAAATAGCTCCAACTCCCTCAGTGACACTGACAAATACAAAGCAAACCCAGGCCCATCCTGGAGACAGGAACTAGAATAACATCTCAAAGTTCCAAGTCTCTTTGGTGGCCTGGCTCATCAATGCCCAGTGGCAGGGTGATGTCATTGACCAGACATTGGTTGTGTATTGATTTTCAGCTATTCTGCAGGTCTCCTAAGGAGTTCCCCAGATATGTTTCAGGTGGCAAAACCAGGTTTGCTTCATGGCTTACCCCTGGGATTGTGTGAACAAATGTAATACTTGCCCCTGTAGGCAGCTAGAATGATGACAAGTGTTTCATGTAGAGATACCCAATGAAGGCTGCCTCTGGTGCTGAACTAGTGCTTTTCCTAACTGGGAGATGCTAACCCCAGCTGGTCTTACCTTACTCATTAGAGGAATCGATGTGATGGGTTCTATTCTCCCAGCAGGCAAGGGCTATGGTTAGCTTGTGCCACTATGCCCTTCCGCATGGTAGACACTACAGATGGAATCAGCAGCTTGTTTGTCAGAACCAGTGGAGCTGAGTGTCTGGGCTATTTGTTTCTGATTCTCTTTTAATTTCACTAGGTCAGATCTTGGAGCAGTGTGTAATGGTATGGACAATATTTACTTCTATATTACATGACACAAATGCTAACTGTTGTATTTATATTTAGGCATGACAATGGTAAAACACCAGTGTTATCTTTAGATTTCTTTGCTTTGCTGGAGCTTTGCCCATATACCATGATAGAAATGCAGCTTATTTATGTACATACACCTGCTGTGTGTTAGAGTAAAAAGCAGAAGGCAGTTTTGTAATGCCTATCAATTTCAATTTGTTCTACATAATACTGAGTGTATAGTGGTGGATTGAACTGTCCGTGGTGCTGACTAGATGTTAACTAGTAAATGAAGAGTCAGCTGTTTAATAAACGAAGGGAGGTCATTGAAATCAAAGAAATAACTATTGAGGAAGGTCGTGGTGCTATTCCCAGAGTCTCTGAAGTAATTAGCCTTAGTGCCGTGTCTTTATCGATCATTTATAGGTCACCATAAATTAATGGGCTACATGTGGGATTGCACAGTCATTCTCAATTTTTGTCACGGACAGAGTACTTCTTAATTTCCCCCTCCCCTGGCCCAGAAAAGCTTGATTGATGGTATTTTTTCTTCTTCTCAAGGTAAGGATTTCTCTTTTTACCTCTAATTACTATTCTCTCATCTGTGCAAAAGAGGTTTTTGAGCCTGAATTTTCTATCTGACTCATGCTAAGAATCAAACAAAGGTAAATATGTATTCTTCTAGGTGAGTGATGTTCCTATGTTTACAATGCTCACTCCTTTTTCTGTCTTAGCTAATATTCAATTCCAAAAAACAATTGTCAAAATTTTGAAATATTATTTCCATTTTAGTCTTTGAAATTCTGAAGGTAACTGCAAAAATAATGAGACACAGCAAGAAGCATGAGACTGATTGAGCTAGATCATTTTGTGTGTTTGGTTTGTGCGGACCTTTATCAGAAGTGTGCATCTTATTTTGTATGTTTTAAAGGCACAAGCAAAGTCCTGACCTTTCAGGTTCACAGTGGCCATTATGAACATCCCGCTGGGAGTTAATTGCAAGGTCCTGGGGCTGCTCCAAGAAGCTTTTATTGGGCTAGTATAAAACTACTAAAAGGAATCCGCCTATGCCCGCTAATAGCTTGCTACTGTGGGAAGCTTCCATGGAGGCTGATACAGCAGCAAAGGAAACTCTAGGCTCATTAGGATTTTAACTGTTTACACAAATATATTTAATTAATAATGATTGATAAAGAGGTTGATAACAGGCTAGAAAAAATTCACTGGCATATGTTTTCCTTGGAAATATCAGCAACATACTTCCAGTCTTGATAACTTAGTAGATTAGCAGGCAAATAGCAAGAAAGAACAAAAGTAAGTCTCTTTAAGGGAGCACAGAGTGCGAATCTGTATTTCAACTGAAGACAACATAGCAGGCAGCTGCTGCTTTCAGCAGACTCCTATAAATGTATATACAAAACAATGCCACAAATTAACGAGCTGCAGAAACTGTGGCAAGGTACTAAATGAACCAAGGAACATGATGGTGACTTCAAAACACACACACACACACACACACAAGTAGTGTAGTAGATTCTATAGAAAACATGCCTGAGGAAGGGCCCGAACGCTTGCTTATTTCCACCAACAACAGTTGGTCCAATAAAAGATATCATTTCAACCACTTTATCTCTCTGTCACTTGGGACCCACACAGCAACCACACTCTCTCTCTGGATAGAAAACACAGAAATAGAATATTCCTGATGCAACAAATAATGTGAAGATGGGACGCTAGGATTATATAGGGAATTTACAGAAATATGTTTATGCAAAAGGTAACAAACTGATGAACTAATAGAGTAGCACAAATAAAGGGGAAACCACCAACATTCTTAAACTGAATCAGGGGCGCAGCTAGGTTAGAACTGGCCCAGGTGCAAAAAATGGATTTGTCCCCCCTGCCCCATCCTGTCCCACTCCCTCTCTTCCTTCCTCCCCCCAGTGTCCTTACCTAATTTATTTTTATTTATTTATTTCTGAATTTCTACCCCGCCCCTCCACACAAACAGCTCGGGGCAGCTTACACAATAAAAACATATAAAATACATATAAAAATGTAAAACGTAAACATATACTATAAACTATAAACAGGGCCAGGGAACATTAAAACAAAAGGGGTAGGGGAGAAAACCCATTTAACCCACCCTCCCTCCTCCCCAAAGGCCTGGGCGAACAGCCAGGTTTTACAACTATGCGGAAATGTTAAAAGGCTAGGGGCCAGGTGGGCTTCCTCCGGAAGGGAGTTCCACAGCCGCGGTCCCACCACCGAGAATGCCCTCTCCATCGTGGCCCCCCGCTTAACACGGGGGACCTCCAAGAAGGTCCCACCGGCGGACCGAAGGAGCCGCTCTGGGGTGCGGCGGGTGAGGCGGTCCCTGAGGTACGAGGGGCCCAGACCGTGAAGGGCCTTATAGATCAACACCAAAACCTTGAACCTAGCTCGGCACGCTATCGGCAGCTAGTGCAGAGTCCGGAGCACAGGTGTTATGTGCTCCCGATGACCCGTCACCGAAAGGAGCCGGGCCGCCGCATTCTGCACGAGCTGCAGCCTCTGAATCAGGGGGGTCACTACCTCCCTCGCTCTCCCCACCAACATCACCTCCGTCTTATCGGGGTTGAGCTTCAGTCTGCTCTGCCGCATCCATTTCGCCATTTATTGCAGAAAACTGCCAAGTTCCGTGGTAAAGAAAGACTCCCTGGTAAAGAAAGACTCCAGAGAGAGCCTATCCTGACACCGTGGCACCTCCCCCTCCCTCTACTGGCTACGCCTAGGCTCTAGAGGCTGCGGCGTCACTGCCTGCTGCCTTGTGGCACCGCTGGGACTTGCTCTGTCCTGTGCCGCCTGGCAGGTGGGTCCCACGCAGGCTGCAGACACGTCTGCTTCCACTTGCACTCAGTCTCTGTCTGGCTGTGCCACAACAGAACAGATTTGTGCCCCACACCCCCTTGTCAGCTTGGGCCCTGGGACAAATTTTCCTCCTGTCCCTATGATAGCTACGCCCCTGATCTGAATCGATATAAACCAACGATGGCAGCCAAGTTAGACAAGATAACAACCACCTCTCACTGTCCTTAAGTGTCTTCTAATAAAGAAAATTTGCTACATCATGGCATTTTGCTTTTAAACCAAATATTTTTAGTGTGTCCCGTGATGTATCAGCAGATCTTTTAAATACAAATAAATGGGAACATAAAACGACACGTGGAAGCAGTCAGTCTAACTTGTGTTGAATAGAGTGGAATTATTTCCTCCGCCGACTTAGAGACAATGCTTCTGTTAATGCAGCCTAGAATTGCATTAGCAAGTTTCATTCTTTACACGGGCAGGCCACAGTTCTGAAATCATTGACTGTCATGTAGCTTATAGTTACCTATAGCCATCTATAGCATGTAGCCATTGTTATCTTATAGTCCCTTTCAACCACTGTAGCTATCCATTACTGGGGTGGGTGGGTTATTTTGGGATATTATAAATGCAGTAGGACAACCATTTTCTGCCAAAGGTTGCTTTGCATGGGTTGGGGGTAGGATAGGTGACCACGTATCTTCTCCCCTGTTCATATGGGGGAGATAGGGTAGGCACATCCTTTGTTAAGTGCTCAAAATCCCAGCCTTAGAGGCAGGGCATGATAGAAGTCCAAATAAATAAATAAATAAATATACTAAAAGGTCTATTTTACCTCCACAGTAGTTTTAAAAAACCTTTCCCCCTTCGTAGTTGTCTCTTCTCTAAGCTAAAGAGCCCTAACCTATTCGGTCTCCATACCCGTAGTCATTTTTGTTGCCCTTCTCTGCACCTTTTCCTGCCTTCCTGTATCATTGTTGAGATGAGGCAACCAGAACTGTATACAATATTCAAGGTGTGTTCACACCTAAACTTATATAGAGGCATTATGATAGTTTCTGTTTTATTCTCTCTCCCTTTCTGAATAATTTCTAACATTCTGTTTGCCTTTTTGACCGCTACTGCACACTGAGCAGAGCTTTTCAATGAATTCTCCACAATGACTCCAAAATCCTTTTCCTGAGTGATAACCTATAATTTATAACCTAGTTCTGTTAATGTATAGTTTGGATTATTTTTCCCTATGTGCATCAATTTTAATTTGACAACATTTAATTTCACCTGTCATTTGGTTGCTTAGTCACCCAAACAAGCAAGATCTGTTTGTAATTTCTCACAAACCATCTTGATCTTAGTTATCTTTAATAACTTTGTGTTATCTGTGAACTTGATCACCTCATTCTTAACTCCATTTTCCAGATCATTAATGACCAATCGATGATCTGGAAATACCAGTTCAACACCACCAGTTCCAGTATGTATGTATGTAGCAATTTATACTCTGCCCATCCTGCTAAAGCAGCTCAGGGAAGCTAACAATGAATAAAAACAAAATATAAAAGTATAATAATAAAATACAATCAATATATAATATAAATAGAGCATAAAAATAATAATCCCAATACGGGACATTAAAAGAGAATAAACAAAAACCCTACCACCCTAACCCTCACTCTCACCCATCTCCTTCACTGAAAGCCTGGAAGAACAGCCAGGTCTTGCATTGTTGTTGAAAGGAGGAGAGGTCCGGGGCCACCTGGGCCTCTGCTGGAAGGGAGTTCTACAGTCTAGGCGTGACCACCAAGAACACCCTCTCCATGGTTGCCCCCCGAGATACCCATGGGACTTCCAGGAGGGCACTCCCAGCTGACCGCAGGGGTTGATCCAGAACCTGGGGAATGAGGCAGTCCTGCAGATAGGTAGGGCCTAGGCCATATAGGGCTTTATAGGTAAGAAACAACACCTTGAATTGGGCCTGGAAGACTATAGGCAACCAGTGCAGAGAACGGAGCACCGGTGTAATGTGCTCATGGTGACCCATCCCCATGAGGAGACAGATCACCACATTCTGCACCAGCTGCAGTCTCTGGACTGCCACCATGGGTAGCCTCACATAGAGTGTGTTACAGTAGTCCAGTCTTGAGGTGATGAAATCATGGATGACAGATGATAGTAGCCAGGTCGGAGTCTGAGACGTACGGCTGAAGCCGCCGCACCAGATGCAACTAGCGAAACCCCAACCTGGACATCTAGGTGGAGCTGGGAATTGAGGAGCACTCCGAGACTATGGACCCAATACTACTCTCTCTTGTGAAAAAAATGACCATTTAGTGCAACCCTTTGTTTCGTATGCTTTAACCAGTTACTGATCAAGACAGAACACTGCCTCCTCTCCCATGACTGCTTAGTTTTCTCAAGAGTCTCTCATGAGGGACCTTATCAAATACTTTCTGAAAATCCAGATACACTATATCATCCAGATCAACCTTATCCACATGCTTATTTACACCCTCAAAAGATTCCAAGAGATTAGTGAGGTATGGCTTCCCTTGGTTAAAACCATGTTGGTTCATCTCTACGCCTACTGGGAACATTTCCCTGAGTTCTGCCCCATACCTCCCACCCACCAAATCTAACTGCTGGGGCAGAGCCCTGGTAAATCCCCCACAAATTAAGCTCTGTATTTACTTGAAATTGTAGTAGAGTTTCTAGCATGATGCAAAACTCAGTTCTGGGATTCTGAAGAATTTACGCTCAACTTATCATAGAAACTAGTATTCAGTGGGCACTGTGTCATGGTCATCTCCTCCTGCCACCCAACCTCCAACTAATCCTTACTATATTGCTTTTTAAAATTTATATTGTCTCATAATTTATGGGCATTTAAACTAAGGAATGGGCATCAAAGTACATTTATTTATGACCTTCCACCTCATTGTGTCACTGAAGAGTCTGAATCAAAGAAATGACAATAAAGTGCTATTTAATAAGTTGCCTGATTTCAGTGTTACAGTATACTGCTAGCAGCATGGACCCCTCACATTTCACTTGCTTTGAAAAATGTGTGCAGAAATACAGTGCATTTGGCCTTCTGTTAGGTTCTTCGCATGTTTTCTTATGGAAAGCAGGCTCGTGTGATCACCCTGCCTCTGTGTGAGTTTCCCTCCACACCTTCCCATCAAAATAATGTTTTATCCTGCAGACCAATTTCAAGCAAACTTGACAGGAGGAGAGAAGACTCAAAGGTCTGGTTCCATAACAGCAGGTACACCTGAGAGGGAGATAGGATCCCTTTTGTAGTAAAACAAACTAAAATAGAAAATAAAAATAAAAAATGGACGTGCATTGAACATTGTCCCCTCTTTGGAAATCAAAGGTGCAGCCACATGAACCCATGCACCCCGTGGCAGGGAAGCACAGCTGCCACACACTTTGGGCTGATGGGGAGAGCAGGATGCATAATCTGACCAGTCGTGGGACAACTGGGTGGGCGGGATGCCCTCACAAGTCATGCCATGGGGTGGGCCGAGGAGCCACCCAGCACTGCGTTTCCAGCTGTGACATACAGCCATAGTGAGCTACAGGCAGAAGAAGCTGAGGCAGCAGTGTCCAACTGTCCTGCCCAGGGCTCCCGGAGGGTGTGGGAGCTTCCCCACTGGACTTGGAGTCACATAACGGACTGAAGACTGGCCAGCCACCGTATCATGCAGGGCACTTACAGTCATGAGTGGGCATCCAGAAAGAGTAGGCTAATGGGAGAAAGGGAGGCAGCTTCAAGCAGTCTGAGGAAGCAGTTCCCTGGCACACTGCCAGCGCCGTCCCTCCCAGGCCACGCTCACAGGCCCATAGCCCTCGGGTGTCGTATCCCAGCAGTCCGCAGGACCGGGAAACTGAGCCTGAGGTGTGCACGCAGGACCTGAGCATCTTTTCTCTGGGCTCGGTACAAACCTGTAAAATGGATCCCCCCCTCTATGGTCCCCTCCCCCCACACACAATCATGTGAGTCATGAAGGAAAATACCTATCTTATTCCTGAAAAGGACATAAATAGACCCCATCACTGTACAGCCTAAGTTGTCTGATCTTTTCCATTGCGAAATCATGGATGACATCACTAAAGTCAATATTTCATGGAATTTCACACTCAATAGACAAAACAGCAAGGTGACTTAAGCAGTCTCATGGTATAAATGGCCTTGCACCCGGGTCCCAGTAAAGTGTGCCCAATAGTGCCCCCTGCTTGTGTTCTGTGTGCACGCCAGTCCACAGGCATGGTGCTGCCCCTGGAGCCGGAGTAGGCAGCTCATGTGCCAATAGGCAGTCACGTGGGAGGGTGGGTTTGCCACCACCTTCTGTACATCTGCCACCATCCACACCCGAGACCCCCCAAATCATCCTGTCCCTGTACTGCAGGAAGGAACAGCAGCCACAGACGGGAGCAGCTGCCATGGGGTTGACATCCTGGGATGAGAACAGGTGGAAAGACCTTACAAAGCCTGAATGGGGTGAGGAGTAGCGCTAGCTGCTCATAAGCCAGAAAAAAATGTTACACCGTTTAACAAGATACGGGTATGAGCCGGATCTGTGATTCAACCAATGGCCAGTTCCCCTCACACAGGCCCGCCCCAGTCAGGGACCTTGAGTGCCCTGGACATACACACACCAGGCATCGGGGGGAAGAAACTGTCACCCAGGGACAGACAGACAGAGGAGCAGGGAGGACAAGGGTACCCTATCCAGGGCAGCCCTTACAGGGAGCACCTATAGAGAGGACACATCACACATCCACCTGGTGCCCAAACCACCCCCCCACTGCCCACCCCAATACCAGCCCTGCAGCCCTTCCACAGCACCCTCATCCCATGGGTAGAGTGGGAATCCTTCCCACAGAGGCGAGGCCGAGGCTGCCAGAGACAGGGAGAAGAGGCTGGTACGTGACTCGCTCCCACCAAGAGGGACCGTGCAAGCTCCGGGGGGGACACAGCATGAGGTCTCTGAGTCTGGACCGTGCATATGTTCCCATGGGCTGTGAGAACTGTGGTGGTGGGAGACATTGATGCAAGGGAAGGGGTTGCCGGTGGGACTGTGGCCATGACCTAGTACTGGGGGACAGGAAGGCTTCACTGGACCAGCAAGCTGGCAGACAGAGTAGCACGCTTCCAGTGTGGTCCTGCCCAAGTGCCCCACTTGTCACAGGTGGTTGCTGCTGGGGATATGGGTGGCGGGTGCACTGAAGACAGGGATTGCCACTTCCTACACTCCTTCAGCATACCCCAAAGCTGCCTTGTCTCTGAGGCACACCTGCCCCCCAAGTGTGCCTCCAGCCTGAATGTCAGGCTTCCCTCACCCCTCCTACTTCTCCTGCCCCTCCATGAGTGAGATACTTTGTGACCTCATTAAGGTGTTACTGGCTGGATAGGATTCACCACTAGGGGGCGGTGACAGGGTGAAACCGCACAGGGAGGACAGACCCAGGTGTGCAGGACCATCCCAAACAATAGCTGGGTGTGCATCCAGCCAAGTGACGTGGGTCAGGTGGTCATGGGGGGCACGTCACCACCACTTCAAAACCTCAGACATGTTGCCTGATGACACCACAGCCATCTCTCTGATAGCAATGGAGGGGGAGGTGTTGTCGGGCATGCAGTTACTCCTCAACACCATTGAAGAGCTGCTACAGGTGTCACTAGCTGCCTCCACAGTCTGGCACATGACAATACGTGACTACTTGGACATGGTCGCAGGAACTGTGGCCAGGGCCACATAGCACAGTGGCATATGCTGCCAAAATTCTGCTGCCAGGGTCATCTACCTCGCCAGTCGCTTCGACCATGTGCAGCCCCTCCTCTCTTCGCTTCACTGGCTTCCCCTTCCTGAACGAATCCTGCACAAGCTCCTAGTCTTCACCTATAAAGCTCTTCACAACCTTGCTCCCCCCTACCTCTCTGCACTTATCGCCCTCCATACTCCAGCCCGTGCACTTCGCTCCTCCTCTGTCCCTTCTCTCACCCTTCCACGCCTTCCCTGCTCCCCTAAGCGCCTTCGTCCCTTCTCACTTGCTGCCCCCCATGCCTGGAACTCCCTCCCTGTCCACATCCGCCTTGCCCCCTCCCTTCATACCTTCAAATCTCTCCTTAAAACTCACCTCTTTCGCTCTGCTCTGTCTGACTCTTTATCCTGCTGAGCCACTATTCCTATACCTACGATCTGTTTACCCTTATCCTTGCCACATGGACCTGCCTGCTGTCATTCTCATCGTAACCAAGCCAAGTACGTGCACTTGAGACCTCGCATCTTCATGAATGTTAGACCCCTTGTCTCTCCCTCTGTTCCCCTTCCTATGTCTCTCCCCCAGCTCCTGTCGCTCAGATTGTAAGCCCTAGGGGCAGGGACCGTGTCTATTTTATTACTTTGTAAAGTGCCATGTACACTGCTGGCGCTATATAAATGTTTGTTAATAATAATAATATGCTGCCCCCGCAGGGTCAGGTGGCTTTCCAGGGCTCTTAACCTGCAGTGAGCAGGTGCGCTGCTGGGAATGCTGGCCTACATGGAGGAGCAGATGAGACCAGTGGCATTCCTGTCCTGGGACACTGGCCATCATATTGACCCTATGCCAGGTGGTGCCCCTTTCAAGGACTTCCTGGGTCTTGCCATGCAGCACAGAGTGGCGGGAGATGGCGCTGACCACCTGGGAAGAGGAGAGTGGACCGCAAACTTCAGGATGTGCAGGCAGCTTCTTTTCTGCATTGCGGAGATCTTTGGTCCAGCACTGGAGTCGGAGTGCACCGTGACGAGGGCTCCCATCTCTGTAGTGAAGTGTGTTGCTATCATGATCTAGTGACACCAGACTCCTGCCGCTCCCTGGCTGAACAGCTTGGGGTGGGCCAATCCACCTTCAGGTGCCATAGTAGTAGAGGTGTGTTAGGTCATCCAGGATGTGCTGCTGGACTGGGTAGTTCAATTGGTTGAACCCCCCCCCCCCCAGGAGATCATTGAGGGCTTTTGGTGGTTGGGGTTTCCCCATTGTAGCAGGGCAAGCGATGGCAGCCACATCCCCATCATCTGGCCACACCACAGCCACAACGACTTCTTAAACCGCAATGGGTATTGCTTGGTGGTACTGCAGGGGGTCGTGGACCACCATCAGTGATTCATAGACATTATGGCCAGCTGGTCCCATGATGCCCAAATCCTCCACTGATCACCTCTTTGCAGCCACATGCACTCTGGGGACTTTGAGCTCAACTTCCTGGAGAACATTCAAGGGGTGGTTATGAATCCCGTTACTGTGGAGGATGAGACCTATCCCTTTAAGCCTTGATTTATGTGGCGCTGCCTTGTGAATTGTATTTATTTCAAGATACAGTCTGCTCCCTTGTGTTAGGAAGGGGGTAGGAGGAGGAAGGAAGGTGATGGAATACTGGCAGACCCTCAGTCGCTGAGCTGAGCACCCACTCAGTGAAAAGGTATTCCCTCAGCATCTTGGGTGGCCCTATAGCTTCTGTATGGAAGGAGGCCAGATCATCACAGGGACGGGTGATCTCGGTGCAGAGCTCCCAGAAGCCACATGTTGATACACAATCACCCACACGAACACACCAGGGAGGAGGAGGTGCGAGGAAGGGTGAGGGCAGGGAGTTGAGTCCGGGAAAGAAGAGAACTGAGGGAGGCAGGACACCAAATGACCAGGGATATGTAGCGGGAGGGGCCCAGATAGTAGTAGGGAAGGCAGGGGGTCTACTCCAGTTACTCCTCACACTGACACATGTACCCATTAATATACTCCAGCACCCGTGTTCACTCACTCACTCACCGATCACACTGTACATGAACTCAGTCTCCAATTACACTAGGCAAGTCATCAATCAGATATCCATGCTCGGGGCCATTTCCTACAGAGATATGATCACCTGCAAAAGCAAGGCGTGTGTGCACGCCTTATGAACCCTGAGCCGCCCCACCCCGCTGCGCACGCAGGTGGACTGACCGCCGTGGCGCTTCTGCTGCCTCTGCCCTGCTGGGCTCAGCTGCGGCATTTCCAGACTCCACCCCCATGTCGCTCGACACCTGCAGGGTGGGGATACGTGGCCCCGCCCCTGCTGCATCGCCTCCCAGCACCCTGGGGATGTCCGGGACGTGTTGAGGTTGGCGGGGGCGCCCCCGCCCCCAGTGCTGATTGCGGCGTGCTCTGACACCTTGATGAGCTCTGCAGCTTGTGTCTTGCACAACATCTGCAAGACTGATAATTTGGACAACCTACCCCTCTATTCCACAAGACCAGCCAATGCCCCTCTTCAGGGCACATATGGTCCAGGAGGAGAGGCACCTGTCTGGGGTAAAAAGGGCTGCATTGTGCAGATGGATAAGTTACATGGTTACAAATAGTATAACCTAATCTGTTATGTATAACCTGTGTGTGTATATGTATCGTGTGTGTGTGTGTGTATGTGTAACCTGTGTTTATTTATTTATTTATTTATCTATCAAATTTCTACCCTGCCCTTCCTAAAACAGCTCGGGGCGGCTTACAATAAAAACAACCACATATATAAAATACAGCTAAAACAGTTAAAACATTCCAAAATACAAACATTAAAAGTATTAAAACAGGGCCGGGAGTCATGATAAAACAATAAATAGGGTAGGGGAGATAAAAAACCCTAATCCCCCCTCCCCCAAGGCCTGGGCGAACAGCCAGGTTTTACAACTTCGCCGGAATGTCAAAAGGCTTGGGGCCAGGTGAGTTTCCTCCGGGAGGGAGTTCCAAAGACACGGCCCGGCCACCGAGAATGCCCTCTCCATTGTGGACCCCTGCTTAATGCGGGGGACCTCCAAGAAGGCACCCCCGGCAAACCGAAGGAGCCGCTCTGGGGCACGGAGGGCGATATAGTAAATCCCATTGAACTGTTATTAGTGTGTCCATGTGCCTCCTGCCATGCCATTATGCCTCCCACCCCAATGGGGTGGTAAACCCTCACACTCCAGGGACTGTGTGAAACCAGGAACATCAGGGAAGTGCCTGAGACAGCACACATGGAAGTACACATGTAACAAAAAGGTGGGTGCTCTTACACATACTTGGCACCTACACACTAGAGTGCAGAAACCCCCACCTCTCCAACCCAGCAATAAGAATAACAAATGTTATTCTTATTCCTGCAATACATCGTCTGTATTGCAGGAAACAATATTATAGAATAATGTATTATTGAATAATGTATCCAAAACTGAAACAATGAAAACGATTAACATAAACATATAACAAAACAATGTAAGAAACTTAGCTAACATTTGTGCAGTGCCATTTTTACTATGTTCCACTCCTGGGGCTCCAGCGGGCTCTCTGTGCCTGGGATAAGTCTGGACCTGGTGTCGGATGTGCTGGATGGTGTTCCTGATCTGCAAGTACCAGAACTATTTCCAGCGAGTCTCCAGCTCTACTCTTAGCTCCTCAACTGTAAAAGGTTAGGACAAACTATGGGTAATGCTTGGGTTTGTCTTTTGTCTCCATACATACCATTACACTAGTTTACAAACTAGTTTTAGGGGATTATGTGTTTTCAGAAATAATTCACTGGCTTACCAATCCATCAAAGCTCCTGGCACGTTGAACCCAGGAAGAGGTCACACCATGCCATGTCCCAAGCCACCACAAGCAGCATGGTCAGATGTCCATTGTGTGCTGGAGATGTAATAATCTTTAATAATAATCTTTATTTTATATAGCACCCCCATGCCATGGCACTCAGAGCGCTTTACATATAACAAATAAACACAACTTTTAATCCTCACAACAACCCTGTGAGGTAGGTTAGGCTGCAAGAATACTGTGACTGGCCCAAGGTCACCCAGTGAGTTTCTGGGTAAGGCGAGTCTTGAACTGGGTTTCCCCCTACATCCCCATCCAAGTACTGAGCACTTAGCCACTACACCACACTGGCTCTCTTTGTAGATAGAAAAGGGGTGCACAGTTCAAAAGTGTGGAGGTGTATAATACATGGTTTGGTCACAACAGTTGATCACTTTGTTCCACGCATTCTTCCCTTACCAACCCACTCCACCCACACCCATACCTGCTCGACACATATGTGAAGGAAGATAAACAAAAGGAGCCAAGAATGGAAGGGTATGAGGGGAATGGAAGGAGAGATGAGAGCATGTTGACAAGAATTGGGACTAGATGCATGCCCCATATTTAGGGAAGGTTATTGAGCGGGTGGTGGTTCAGCAGTTGCAGGGGCATCTTGGCCGTGTCGGTTTTCCTGATCCCTCTCAGTCGGGATTTCATCCTGGTTATGGGACGGAGACTGTGCTTGTGGCCTTGGTGGATGATCTGCACCGGGAGATGGACCAGGGCCCTTCGACCCTGTTGGTTCTATTAGATCTGTCAGCTGCTTTTGATACGGTTGGTCACGAGATGTTGGTAGTGCGCCTACGGGACTGTGCAGGGGTGGGCGGGACTGTTCTTGAATGGTTCCACTCATTCCTGACTGGGGGAACCCAGCGAGTAGTACTTGGGAAGTGTTTTTCATCATACTGAGACCTCGTGTGTGGTGTCCCGCAGGGTTCGGTGTTGTCCCCCCTCCTGTTCAACGTATATACGCAGTCACTCGGTGAGGTGATCAGGAGGTTTGGCGTATGGTGCCACCAATATGCTGATGACACCCAGCTATACCTCTCTTTTTCAACAGACCCATACCCTGCAGTCTCCATGCTTACTTGGCAAGAGATGTGTACAACGCAAAGCTGGAGGAAAATCAAGCACTAACTTTTGAGGAATTCAAAAATGCAGTTCTTGAGGAGTACAGAATCACCCCAGAAACTTTTTGCCAGAAATTACGCAACTCTAAGAAGGGAGACAGTATGTCTGGCCAGCTCCTTCTCCTCTTTCCTTTCCCTTAAATAGCTCTTCTGTTTACATAAAGTGCCATCCATCTGTGTTTCACTTCCTCTGTCAGATGGGTGGTTCTTCTTTTTTTGAGTATTGAGAAATGAATTACTTTCAGTTACCAGAGTTATGCCTTAGGCTGTTTTTAAACAGACAGAGCTGAGGGAGCGGGTCTGTGGGGGATGGGTGGAGGAACCATGCACCACCGACCCATCCCAGGTGAGTGGGGAGGGATTCAAACAGATGCCGGCCAGGAAGGTCACAGGAGGTTGCGGCACCCATGCACCCAACTCCAAACCCTTTGCTGATCGAACACACTCACCATTTACATGGACAGCCACTCCACTGGTTTGAGGAAGTCTACGGCCCCCACCCCCTGCATGATGTGACAACATGGTGAACTAAGGAAAATTGAAGCCACAGCTGCCATCTCCACCCATTCCCAACAACACTTTATTCCGGTGGGGGAGGAGGGACAGTGGAAGGTGCAGTACAGCCACAGAAGCGGTACTTGAGCCGCCGGACACTTGTGAGACTGCCAGGCGCCAGGAATCCCAAAACCCCCCTGGGACAATAAGCAACCCATGGACAGCACAGGAACAAAAGGGGAAGGCAGCGGGGAGTCAGAGGGCACAAAAGCCATACTAGGGGCGACAAAAAGCAGTACCAACCCCGTGCCCAGCAGACGGGACAGTTCAAAATGCATATGGCCCCAACCACAGGACACACTGGGTGAGGACAGACAGAACACTAACGTCACTGTAATACCATTGCAACACCACTGAAACGTACAATGCATGGTTCTGGGATGCACAGGATAACAATACAGCCCCACTACATGTATTGGAAAGGTCAAAACGGTGTCACAGTGGTACCAAAGTGGACAAGCTAGCTTCATGGGAGATAACACCCAAACACCTCCTGCACCGAGAGGCTAGCCTGAAGATCACCCCCTGCAGGAATGAGAACACAGACAGTGCTGTTCAGAACAAAACAAACTAAAATATTTAAACAAATATAGGCATTCCTCCTCCAGACCCTGAATTCTCTGGTCCCGGGAGAGGTCGTGCACCTGCCTACGTATGTCCAGGACCACGGCCATCAGCTCCTGCTGCTCCTGGGCCTCCTCTCAAATGAGCGCACGCACTGAAAGAGAAAAAAAGAGATCCCAATGAAGCATGCCCCCTTCAACACACATCCCCTTTAACCCATGGTGGAAAAAGGGTGGGTGATATGAAGGTATGAAGTGGGGTCACTCATGAGCCTCTTGGTAATTGTGGCTTCCATCACGGAATTCCGCAGCTGCCTGTTGCAGGTCCTGGGCGATCCATGATCATTGCTGCACTTGCCCCATCATGGAGCAAAAGGCAGATGTATTGGGTCATGGCCTAACAGGGACAAGATCAAGGTGTGAAATACGCTTACTGGGCTGGTCACCCCCTCCTGCTGCAGCCATGGTGCACTCAAGTCAAATGAGGGCATGTGGAGGGGCTTGGCCAAGGCCACAACCAGGCTGCACGTGGATCATCACAGCCAGGCTAGGGGGAAAGGGGCGGTCCATTAACACACAGACCACAGCTGACACATAGCCCACAGACACGGGGTAACCACAATATAAAGGCACCCGGAGGGAGTGCTCAGTCCCACCTGTGAAGGCCAGTCATGCTAGATGGATTGGGTGCAGCACTTCAACAATTCTTGCTGGCTGCTGAGGAATTGTTCAGAGGCATCCACAAGATGCTGAAAGCCTGCACATGCTGCCTCAAACACACTGGTCATCCATACGGGACAGTAGGTAGTCTTTTTTGAGTGACGCACTAATCGCAGAAGGCACAGGGCATGGGTCAAATGATGGGCGGAAAGGTGATTCCACAAGTCCAGGAAGATGCGGCTGCATGCCATGCAGAGGGGGGTGTTCCATGCAGCCAGCTCAATGGGTAGGGACGTGGCAATCCTACACCATGGCATTTGACAAACTGTTCAGACCAAGGGAAAGGAGTGAGGATTGGTGGGAGACCATCCAGGCCACCTGGCAGTGTGAACAGTTAAGAAAGTATCTTATGATGCCCCAAGGTCAATCATCTCAATGTGCTGGTGTTCCATGGCCACACCTATGGTAACCAACCAACATGTATGCCCACCGGCATGGTGTCAAACATGTGGCCATAGTCATCTGGAGGCTTGTGAACTCTTATTCCTTAAGTTGTGTAGCACGGCTAACCATGGTGAGATGCTCCACCGTTGCAAGCGTCCTTGAGGAGGTGTGCTGGTTGACAATGAAAATGTGATCACTGGCATCTCCACAATGGGCTGTTCATGATGCATCAGGGATATAGTTGGGACCTACAGTCCCATAGTCTGGCCCCCAAACAGCAAGAATGACTGTCTGACTTGGCATGGTCAGTCCCCCATCTTCCTGTCAGCTGTTGTGGGCCACAGGGTCTGCCTCCTGGATGCCTTTACAGAGGTATCTGGAAGGAGCCATGATGGCCAGGTCCTTCGCACCTCACCGTTCTGTGCGATGATGTCCATGGGGAATAAACCTCAAATATATTCTGGGTCACCATGCCCATGCATCAATTTGTGAATGTTGGTTCCGCCTACTGAAGTATGTCATGGCTAATGAAGGTATACTCTGGGCTGAGAACACCTGTGTGGGTGCTAAACAGTACATGGCTGTGCTCTGCCCACAGTGTCCTGGAATGAGCTTTTGGGGTCCTGAAGATGCATTGGTGTCTGCTCTGGAACACGAATGGTTCCAATCCAGATAAGACCCCCATTCTCATCAGTGTGGCTTGTATGCTCCACAATATATAGATGTGGAACCTGTAGGGGTGGTGTGGGCTATCCCCTCTCACCTCAATCGGATGCCTATAATAATAATAATAATAATAATAATAATTAATATAGTCTTCTGGGCCCAATTCAAGGTGTTGGTACTTACCTATAAAGCCCTAAACAGTCTAGGCCTCACCTATCTGCAGGATCATCTCACTCTCCGGGCCCTAGGTCGACCCCTTCTTTATGTCCCCTGGTGGTCTGGGGGGCTACAATGGAGAGGGTGTTCTCGGTGGCTACTCCTAGGCTGCAGAATTCCCTTCTGGCAGAGACCTGGGTGGCCCCAGACCTTGCCTCATTTTGATGTCAGTGCAAGACCTGGCTGTTCTGCTAGGCCTTTGGTGAAGCAGATGAGTGAAAGGTGGGTGAGGTGTTGGTTAGGGAGCGTGGGGGTCTCCTTCTATATTTTTATGCCATTCCCTTTTATTTGTATTATGTATTTTATGCGTGTGATTTTTTAAATGATATTTTAATTTTTGTAAGCTGCCTCGAGCTGCATAAGCAGGAGAGGTGGAGTATAAACAATTGGATAAATAAATAAAATAGGTGGGCGTGCTGCTCTGTACACGCTGGTTGGTGAACACCCACCCCCACCCATGCCCCCCGCATGGGACAACCCGACTTTTTTCCATTTGCTCCATGTGGGTGTGTGTGTGTGTGTGTGTGCGTGTGCCCACCCACCACCACTTTTACAGAGATGTTTGCACACATGGGGGATGGGTAGACCTGCATGGTAGCATCTTGTTTAAAAACGCCCTTAGTCAAGAATCTTTATAATCAGTTCCAGACACCAGCTTACTACAGAGATATTCATTCTCCCCACCCCACCCCATCTCTCAGATTGTAAGCCCTAGGGCAGGGACTGTGTCTATTCCATTACTTTGTAAAGCACCAGGTACATTGCTGGTGCTATATAAATGCTTGCTAATAAAATAAGTAATAAAATAAGCAATAATAGTAATAATAATGGCTATTTTGGTGGACACAAGCAGCCGGGGAGGGTGGGGTGGAGGGGGATAGTGTGTGTGCTGGGGGGGTTGGGGGCCAGGGGGCCTGCCAATGTGGACAGCTCTTTGGTCTTTCCCAGGGCATTGTGGGACTTGTAACAGCGGCCCACCCACCCGGTTTCTCCATGGGGAGGGGAAAGAGAGAGACCATTTAGACCAGGGGTGGGGAACCTCAGGCCCGGGGGCAAAATGCGGCCCTTTTCAAGTTTTTATGTGGCCCCTGTCCATTGCCTGGATCTGGCCCCTGGATCCATTCTCTACCCACAAGCACTGAAAAACTGAGCTCAGGATAATGAGGTAGAGGGTAGGGCATGCACACAAGGGCAGGGGACAGATCCACAGCACAGATCCATGATCTGGACTCTCCTTTTCTTGAATAAATCCATTCAGCACCCCGACCTCCAATCTCTATGTGGCCCTTGGAGCTCATACTAATATTCAAGGTGGACCCCCAGGACAGAAAAGGTCCCCCACCCCTGATTTAGACTGTACTGCCCACTGGCCCAAAGTGTCGCAATTGCGTTCACCCTCCCTGGGGTGGCAAGAGATCAAGTCTACCCTGCCTTAGTGGCTGTGTTCTCTGGAGTATAACTAGTACTAATGGGATGAAGGTATAGAAAGAAAAATGTAGACTGAATAGCAAGGAAATGAAAGCTTTTAGGCTGTGGAACAGTCTCCCAAAGGAAGTAATGCAAGCCCAGTCATTTTGAAACTTTTACAGCTCATTAGGCTGGGCAAAACTGTACAGTATGGAATAGGAGAGATGGACTAATTTTTCCTTTTTAAGGTCTTTTAGGGAACCTAATCAGTGCCAGAATTGGAGGGAATCAGAGAGTCTTTAGTGCTCAAATTTTGCCAAGCTCCCCCCAAACGTTAGTAAGCCTAAGTGTGCAAGTAGAAACTCTGCATCTCTCAGACCACCTTGTCCCTCTGGCCTCTCCCCCCTCCCCCCACATATTGCATGGCAAATGACAAGATCTGGAACTGTCCCAATGCAAGCTATTCCTCTGGCCAGCACCCTTTTCTGGAGGATGCACCTTTCTTATGAATAATTTGAAAGGAAGGAAGGTTGCTACAAATTCAAGGAAAACTCCCCAAATCTCTGTCTAGGTAAAACTAGGTTTTCTTTCCACAATGTTAAGAGGAGATGAGTGACAGTAACGTGTTTACAAAGTTGTCTTATTCAATGTCAAGACACACATGAATAATGTCTTGAGTTCTACACTTAGCAATGCCAGTACATGCCAGTCAACACTTCAGGCATCATGATGGCAATGTTTGATTTGCTCAGTGTGTGATTTGACAGATCCCTTTGTTTCTTTTTCTATATTTCACCTTGTCAAAAAAGTGAACTAAACTTCTCATATTGCTAACACATTGTGATGGGACTGGAGTTCCTTTGCCCCACTCCAGGCTGGCTGTGACTTAGTTTCCACATTTATAGCTGCAGCCCCACTGGACCCAGCTCCCTCCAGAACTGCCCCAGTCTGTAAAGAGGTCACTCTCCTATGTCACCTATACTCCAGAGTTTCCCAAAGCACAGAAATTGAATTAAAAGGTTTGCCTAAGTCTCTAACTTGGGGCTCCCCTAAACTGTGTCACCCAATGTCAGTACTACACAACCATACAATGCTTAATTAAAATAATTTTATATTTGTAAAATCAAAGTATAGTGCAATATTAGATTCGAGACTGGATTCAAATAAAAATATAAAGATAACACAAGACTATATTACTTTGCCATTCCTAAGCTAAATGTTACCCTATCTCAGTTAGTATTTTAATGTCCATTATTCTCAGCCAAATGGAATTAGTCTGGGTGCTAACTTCTTGCTTGGATGTTGCAGAATGAAGTGAATTCCTCAAACTCTCTGTTCCCTTGGTTTTTTTTATGACTTAAATAGCTCTGTGATGGCCCTCCAGGAGCTTCCGTTTCATCCCTCCCGTATATAGAGTCTCGGCCATTCACCTGTATTTACATCTCTATTCTGCTTATCTGCCCCTAGACAACAGTATTGCTTTTGGACTCACAATCTGCTTTTGAATTTATTTTCATTATATAACTGCTACGTACAAACTTTTTATCATGGTTGTCTTTATCGCTTAATTACAAGCTGATTGATAGAAATGCCAAGGAAATCTGAACATAGTGTACTCATACCAGGAGCATGTATGTTACATATGTTCTATGTATGTTGTTTTCACAAGCTCCAATCACACACATTAAGATATTTTCCACACGTAATTAAAGAGTGCCACCATCTTCCTTGTCTTAAAAACACACCCAGCAAGGCTAGAGGTTCTCTTTATAAGGAAGCTCAGTAGTAACTGTTTGGACCTGAATTGACTGTACAACAGAGAGACAAACTATACTTGTTTGGTAGGAAAGNCCCCACCCCACCCCATCTCTCAGATTGTAAGCCCTAGGGCAGGGACTGTGTCTATTCCATTACTTTGTAAAGCACCAGGTACATTGCTGGTGCTATATAAATGCTTGCTAATAAAATAAGTAATAAAATAAGCAATAATAGTAATAATAATGGCTATTTTGGTGGACACAAGCAGCCGGGGAGGGTGGGGTGGAGGGGGATAGTGTGTGTGCTGGGGGGGTTGGGGGCCAGGGGGCCTGCCAATGTGGACAGCTCTTTGGTCTTTCCCAGGGCATTGTGGGACTTGTAACAGCGGCCCACCCACCCGGTTTCTCCATGGGGAGGGGAAAGAGAGAGACCATTTAGACCAGGGGTGGGGAACCTCAGGCCCGGGGGCAAAATGCGGCCCTTTTCAAGTTTTTATGTGGCCCCTGTCCATTGCCTGGATCTGGCCCCTGGATCCATTCTCTACCCACAAGCACTGAAAAACTGAGCTCAGGATAATGAGGTAGAGGGTAGGGCATGCACACAAGGGCAGGGGACAGATCCACAGCACAGATCCATGATCTGGACTCTCCTTTTCTTGAATAAATCCATTCAGCACCCCGACCTCCAATCTCTATGTGGCCCTTGGAGCTCATACTAATATTCAAGGTGGACCCCCAGGACAGAAAAGGTCCCCCACCCCTGATTTAGACTGTACTGCCCACTGGCCCAAAGTGTCGCAATTGCGTTCACCCTCCCTGGGGTGGCAAGAGATCAAGTCTACCCTGCCTTAGTGGCTGTGTTCTCTGGAGTATAACTAGTACTAATGGGATGAAGGTATAGAAAGAAAAATGTAGACTGAATAGCAAGGAAATGAAAGCTTTTAGGCTGTGGAACAGTCTCCCAAAGGAAGTAATGCAAGCCCAGTCATTTTGAAACTTTTACAGCTCATTAGGCTGGGCAAAACTGTACAGTATGGAATAGGAGAGATGGACTAATTTTTCCTTTTTAAGGTCTTTTAGGGAACCTAATCAGTGCCAGAATTGGAGGGAATCAGAGAGTCTTTAGTGCTCAAATTTTGCCAAGCTCCCCCCAAACGTTAGTAAGCCTAAGTGTGCAAGTAGAAACTCTGCATCTCTCAGACCACCTTGTCCCTCTGGCCTCTCCCCCCTCCCCCCACATATTGCATGGCAAATGACAAGATCTGGAACTGTCCCAATGCAAGCTATTCCTCTGGCCAGCACCCTTTTCTGGAGGATGCACCTTTCTTATGAATAATTTGAAAGGAAGGAAGGTTGCTACAAATTCAAGGAAAACTCCCCAAATCTCTGTCTAGGTAAAACTAGGTTTTCTTTCCACAATGTTAAGAGGAGATGAGTGACAGTAACGTGTTTACAAAGTTGTCTTATTCAGTGTCAAGACACACATGAATAATGTCTTGAGTTCTACACTTAGCAATGCCAGTACATGCCAGTCAACACTTCAGGCATCATGATGGCAATGTTTGATTTGCTCAGTGTGTGATTTGACAGATCCCTTTGTTTCTTTTTCTATATTTCACCTTGTCAAAAAAGTGAACTAAACTTCTCATATTGCTAACACATTGTGATGGGACTGGAGTTCCTTTGCCCCACTCCAGGCTGGCTGTGACTTAGTTTCCACATTTATAGCTGCAGCCCCACTGGACCCAGCTCCCTCCAGAACTGCCCCAGTCTGTAAAGAGGTCACTCTCCTATGTCACCTATACTCCAGAGTTTCCCAAAGCACAGAAATTGAATTAAAAGGTTTGCCTAAGTCTCTAACTTGGGGCTCCCCTAAACTGTGTCACCCAATGTCAGTACTACACAACCATACAATGCTTAATTAAAATAATTTTATATTTGTAAAATCAAAGTATAGTGCAATATTAGATTCGAGACTGGATTCAAATAAAAATATAAAGATAACACAAGACTATATTACTTTGCGATTCCTAAGCTAAATGTTACCCTATCTCAGTTAGTATTTTAATGTCCATTATTCTCAGCCAAATGGAATTAGTCTGGGTGCTAACTTCTTGCTTGGATGTTGCAGAATGAAGTGAATTCCTCAAACTCTCTGTTCCCTTGGTTTTTTTTATGACTTAAATAGCTCTGTGATGGCCCTCCAGGAGCTTCCGTTTCATCCCTCCCGTATATAGAGTCTCGGCCATTCACCTGTATTTACATCTCTATTCTGCTTATCTGCCCCTAGACAACAGTATTGCTTTTGGACTCACAATCTGCTTTTGAATTTATTTTCATTATATAACTGCTACGTACAAACTTTTTATCATGGTTGTCTTTATCGCTTAATTACAAGCTGATTGATAGAAATGCCAAGGAAATCTGAACATAGTGTACTCATACCAGGAGCATGTATGTTACATATGTTCTATGTATGTTGTTTTCACAAGCTCCAATCACTCACATTAAGATATTTTCCACACGTAATTAAAGAGTGCCACCATCTTCCTTGTCTTAAAAACACACCCAGCAAGGCTAGAGGTTCTCTTTATAAGGAAGCTCAGTAGTAACTGTTTGGACCTGAATTGAACTGTACAACAGAGAGACAAACTATACTTGTTTGGTAGGAAAGGTTATCAGCTCATTTCTATTCCCCTGTGGGTGTTCCTACCTTAGCAATTGTTCACACTGGAGTCAGTTGTTTCCTTCAAAGCGATACCTTTTAGGCAAAAGGACTTTGGGATTGATTAATTTCTGGCTTTTCTCCACTGCCATATTGTCTTTGACTAACGATTCATCTAGCCCTGCATCTTGTCTCTGACAGTGGCCGGTTCCAGACGCTTGAAAGGGAAGTCTAGGGAAAGTCACAGGGCAATTAAAGCTCGTCAGTCATTCTTCAATTCTGGCAGTTTCAGAGGTCTAGAGACAATGCCTTACATTTCCATTAAGGAATCTGTTAGATAAATCTCTTGCAATTAACAATTTAGCCAGCTCTAGGTACAAGCTTTATAGTATTATTTGGGATAAAATCTTGCTCAGGAAAATGCCCATGCTCCTTCGTGCAGCTGCATGCATCCCCTGCTGCCTTCCACCAGCCCTTCCACCATGAGGGGGTTGTACAGGGTTGGGAGGTACCTGGGATGAGTATTGGCAGGATGCTGTCCGAGGAGTCACACCACCCCAGATCTCCTTAGCCCCAGTGTCTTTATTACCATATAAAGGTCACCCTCATGATTATGTACATTAGTCACAGCTCACTGAGACTCTTGGTCAAGCACCAACCCTCTGACCCGGGTACAGTTTAGTGAGGGTCAACCCTCTTGTCTGCTGTGCTCCACTAGCTCTTTTTCTCCCTTCTTCAGGCACTGAACCAGGAAGAATCCATCTGGCTCAGGTGCCACTTCTACCAGGGGTTGCTTCCTGACTATGGGCTGGCTTATCCCCTCGCAGGTAAGACTTTCCCCCCTCCTATTGTCCTGGCAGGTTCCCTTCAGTGGAGTTTTCCCTGTCTCTTCCCTTCTCTTTTTCAGCTAACCCAGACCCAACAGTCGCAGGCCACTTTCAGACATTGCCTCCCTACCCAACCCCCGGTGCATATTCTGGATGCGGGGCTGGTGGTGGTGGGGATGCGCAGCCAGAATATGTGCGGATTGACTGGTCTGAAAGCCACCCCCTCGCCCCAAGTGGCTTTGCTGGCAAACATACGCAGGGATGCAGAGCAGGAAATCGAGTCCTGCATCCCTGCACATGTCTGCNGGCTTTCAAACTGGCCGATCTCTATGCATATTCTGGCTGTGCATTCCCCCCTGCAGCCAACATGCGCATGTGCATGTCACCGGGACGGGGCAAGAAGCACACACACACACACACAAACACACTTAATCCCCCACTGGTCAACCTTGCCACAGGGCACGCACCCTACCGGATAGCTGCCTGTCAGGATAGAAGTTAGGCCTTACCTCTATTTACAGAGAACGGGCCTCTATCATCATTGGGCTAGGAGTTTGCAAGGAGACCAGTGTCTGCCCCAACAATCCTAACACGTACACCCCAGAGGGAATTGGGGAGGAAGGAACGTGGGGGGAACTGTGGTCAGGGTAAGGGTCCTGGACGCAGTGAGGGGCAGAAGGAATGCACACGAAGGTGTCGTAATCGAGGGGGAAGGGAGGAAGGGCCAAGGTACTCATAACTCTCCACACGCACGCTGATACTCGCACTCAATCTCACAGGCATGGGGGGAAGGTAGGGAAGTCCATGCACACAAGTCTATTGTCTTTCGTCCGTTCAATGCTACACTGTCAAGCTCAATCGGGGGGCCGGTTTCATTTGCAATAACCAGCGCCGCTGCCCAGGCGGCGCTGGCTTTTAACTGTCAAGCCCCGCCCTTGTACGTGCCCGCAGGCTCTCTGAGCGCCGCGACAAGGGCGGGGGAATCCCTCCCTGCATCCCCGACGTTGGGGGCGTGGCCACGGGCCGAACTGTGCTCCTAACTGGGGATACTCCAGCCCGAGGCTCTATGTGCTGCGTCCTTTCTGGGGGCGGGGTTAGGCTCTGACAGGGCTCTGTTCCCTGCTTACGGGGCCGGCCTGGGTGGCCCCGAGCCCTTCTGCGGACAGCGGAGCTGACAGTGCGGGGGGAGGATGTCTGAAAGTGGCTTTGGTGCTTACCTGGTGTCTGTCAGTTGTGGGGCACTGGATGAGGGTGAGCTGTCTGAAACTGAATCTTGGCAAGACAGTGTGAGGACGGGGCAGGGCAAAGGGAAGGAATCTCACCCACACTGGTGTTGCTAGACATGGAGAGCACCTGTTAAAGTCCCTCAGGTTCTTATAGAGGCTGGTGGATGTAACCCTAGCCAAAGATCATAATCGGGAGCGGTACCAGGTGCAGCGCCTTTCCCTCCTACACAGTAGAACACAAACACCCACAACTATCATGCCTATGGCCAACGGGGAAGGGGTGCGACTGTGAGGAAAGGGGGGTATGAGTACCCAGGAACAGGGACTAGGGAAGGAAACACACACGTACATGATGTAGGGCCCAGGAAGGGAGACACACAATCCCCAATTGCTGACACTGTACCCCTTGCCGCCCCACCCACCATCAAACAGTATCACCTACACCAATCACTCTCCCAAGCACTCTCACTGTTTTCACAAGCACCCACACAACCACATGCACTAACTCTTGCAACTCTACTCACACTACCCCACACGCAATCCAAAGCAACTCAATCCACTTCGTGCTAGCGCAGACCGTGCAGCCAAGTACATACCTTTTTACATACTCCACATTTTTACATCACGTGCAATGGAGAGCCACCAATATGTCGTTGTATTAGTTCTAAGGTCCACCGCTGCCCCAGAGGTCTGGACAAGGGTGCATCATGGTGGACCAAAGAATGGATTGTCACCCTGTTTGTGGCACAATGATCTTGTCTTTGAAAAGATATAACTCTTGTCTGGGCGTGTACACAGGGTTTGTTGCTAACTCCGCCTCTTGCCAGGATAAACGTTAAAAGCATGGGAGCGACACACATGATGCTGCAAATACCTTGGGATCCCATAGTAAGGTGCCTTGGTCGGGTTGCCAATTCTTTTGTTTGCAGCATCTAGACAGGGTATCAGCTAACAAGTTTTGGTGACCTGGGCGATAGTAAATGTGAAAGTGGAAGCGAGCGAAGAAGAGCGCCCATCTGGCATGCTGAACATTTGTAATGCGGGCTGTTTGGAGATATGATAAATTTTTATGATTCGTAATGATGGTCACAAGATGTTGGGTGCCTTCCAATTAATGCTACCAGGCTTCAAAAGTGGCCTTAATGGCCAACAGCTCCAGATCCAACATTGTGTAATTTCTTTTGGCACTAGTCAGTTGGTGGGAATAGAAGGCACATGGTAGAAGATTCTCTCCAGTATCTGTTCTCTCCAGAACCACGCCTATAGCTGATTCCGAGGCATCGGGCTCTAGTGTAAAAGGTTTTTTGAAGTTCAGGTGTCACAAGACAGGGGCTTGCATGAAGGCACATTTTAGTACCTTGAAGGCCGATTGCTGCTCTGCAGCCCACACGTATGGCTGCGCCTTCTTCAACAATAAGGTGAAAGGTTTTGTAATGTGGGCATAGTCTGGGATATACTGGCGGTAATAGTTCATACAACCTACGAATCGCTGTAGAGCCTTAACAGATTGTGGTGGAGGCAAGTCTTGTATGGCCTGCACCTTCTTATCCTCCATGCTGATTCCATGGGGGGTTATTACGAATCCCCAAAATTCTATAGTGTGTAAATGGAAGGCACGCTTCTCTAACTTGCAGTACAGTTGATTGTCTTGTAACCTCTTTAAGATGATGTGCACATGGCGAATGTGCTCCTCTTCAGAGGGGGAGAATATCAAAATATCATCAAGATAAGCTATGACAAATATATCGAGAATGTCCTGAAATATATCATTGATAAGATGTTGGAAGGAGGCTGGAGCGTTAGTCAAACCAAATGGCATTATGAGGTGCTCGAAGTGTCCATACCTGGTCCTAAAAGCGGTCTTCCATTCATCTCCGGCTCACACACGCAATAGATTGTATGCCCCACGTAAGTCCAATTTCGTGAAAATCGTTGCGCCTTGCAGTCTGTTTAAGAGTTCCAGAATGAGGGGCAAGGGGTACCTATTTTTGATGGTTATTGCTTTCAGGCTCCTACAATCAATGCACAGATGAAGTCCTCCATCTTTCTTTGGCACGAAGAACAGTGGATCTCCTGCAGGTGAAGAAGAATGTCGGATGAAATCCTGTAGTAGATTGTCATCTATATATTCCCGAAGAGCTTGTAATTCAGGTTTGGAAAGGGTATAGATACGTCCATACGGTGGGTCTGAACCAGGGAGCAGATCGATGGGGCAGTCATACTGTCGATGCGGAGGAAGTGTTGCTGCCACCATCTTACTAAAAGCAGCTGCACAAGACTGATAGGCTGGGGGAAGAAGTGGTACTGAAGTTGTGCCAAGTATATACTGAGTACAATACAAGGGTGTTAATGGTTGTGATACCAAACAATGAGTCTTGCACAATGGGGAAGGGAAGGAGACCACTTGGTCTTGCCAATTAATCTGGGGGTTATTTATTTATTTATTTA
>QEPC01007715.1:386065-398930 GCA_003113815.1 Sphenodon punctatus | reverse complement strand
CAGCTCCACCTGGATGTCCAGGTGGCAGCTGTGGCAAGGGGCGGATTTCACCAATTACATCTTGTACAACAGCTTTGGTCGTATGTCTCAGACTCTGACCTAGCCACCATCATCTATGCGTTCATCACCTCAAGACTGGACTACTGCAATGTGCTTTATCTGGCGCTACCCTTGGTGATGGTCCAGAGACTGCAGCTGGTGCAGAATAAGGTGGCCCGCCTCCTTACGGGGATGGGCTGCCGCAAGCATATTACAACAGTGCTCTGATCGCTGCACTGGCTGCCTATAGTTTTCTGGGCCCAATTCAAGGTGTTGGTTTTGAACTTTAAAGCCCTATATGGCCTGGGCCCCAGTTATCTGCAGGATTGCCTCACCCCCCAGGTCCTGAATCGGCCCTTGTGGTCAGCTGGGGACACCCTCCTTTGGGTTCCCCAGATATCTCAGGTGATTATGATGAGGAAGGCGTTCTCAGTGGTCACACCAAGGCTGTGGAACTCCCTCCCTCCTGATGTCTGCCTGGCCCTGGCCCTTCCCTCTTTCCATAGACAGTGCAAGACCTGGCTGTTCCTCAGGGCTTTTGGTGAGGGAGACGGGTGATAGGTGGGGTGTTGGGAAGGGAGAGGGTTGGGTTTTTTTCTCTGCCATGGAGATTTTTACTTTTAGTGTAATTTTATATTGTTGTTTGTATTTTGTTTTTATTGATGCTGTTTTATTTCAATGTTTTATAACATATTGTGAGCCTCCCCGAGGTACAGTAGCAGGAGGAGGCAGTCTAGAAATCTACCAAATAAATAAATAAATCCCCCCTAGCTGAGGCTCTTTAGGCTTTGGGCTGGCCTGGCCATGCCAAAGCCTAGGTGTGAGGCCTTCCAGATGCTATCCTTTCTCACTCCTGAGCCTTAGATAACACCTGCAGTTTCTATGTTGGTACTACACCCATGTGGTGCTACACCTATGTTGGTGCTACATTCGTTTTTGTTTTTCATTTTCATTATTCTTTCATTTTTGTAAATATCAAAATTTTGTTTTCATTTTTTATTTTGTTTTTTTATTTGCATTGGTTTAAATAGAAAACACAATTTTGGGTATAACGTTTTTGTTTTTCATTATATTTAGATAAAATGTGTAGGGAGTGTACCTCCAATGGAAGGCATTATGTGTACCAAATTTCAGAAAGGGCGGATAAAGGAATCCAATTTTATAAGCAGTTGAATTATGTTAATTTTGCAAAAATCTGGATATGCATTCCTGGCTATACCTTCTTTGTCTCCCAGCTAATGTGGCTGAAACTTGGCACATTTATTCCACTCCCCATGTTTACTATCTGTGACAAATTTCAGAAGGATTGGATAAAGGGGCCTGGTGGTATAAGCAATTAACTTTTAAATGTATGTCTGATTGTATTATCTTTGTAGTCCAACCAGTGTACATGAAATTTGGCATCTCTGTCAAATATTGGAAAGATATGATAACGGATCCCAATTTTATAAACTCACACAGCATATGCAGAGAATGAACCTATGCCAGGGATTATTTTATGTGTCACTGTGGTATAAGATCTGTTTGTGATGTCAATTGGCCAGCAGAAACGTCAACCAAATATCCTCATTCTGTACTGTGACCACCCCAACTTCTCTCCCCCACTTGTTACTGGGAAGTTGGAAGCATCTGTTCAGGAAAGAGTCAATAGAGATTCTCTTATGTCCTCTGTCACAGTGCTGCAGGATGTGATTGTGATGATAATTGGCCAGACTGAATGTGTAAACCATGTCTCCTGATTGCTGGGATGCTATCTCCAAAGTCCCAGTTATGTCTCTTCTATGCCCGCCTAAGGACCGCCCCCTATGCCTGCCTCGAAGCCACCACCGATTGGTTCTGTAAAGCTGGAAGCATGCAGTAATTGGCCAGCAAATGTGTCTGTCAGTCTGTTGGGTTGCTCCCCATCCTCTTTCCTGCAGCCTCCCTCCCCCTGCCATGCCAGGTGCCTGCCTCTGACTGGCATTGCATGTGTTGCTGTTTATCTGAATAATGGTCTTCAAGGGGACAACTTCAATTGCTTATAAAATTGTTACAGCTGGAAATGCATTGTCAAGTTAATGACGTATAATATCAGGACCCTTTCTGAAACTGGACAGGTTTGATAATCATGGGAGGGTCATAATCTTCCCAGGTTTCATGCAAACTGGATGGAAGATAAAGAAGTTGTAGCCAGGAATGTGTATGCAGCTTTTCTTAAAAGCACAACATTCAATTGCTTATAAAATTGGTTCCCTTTATCACATCATTTCAAGAATTGGTACAAATAGTGCCCTACAATGGGGTACAATCTCCCCAAGTTTCATCAGAATTAAATAAGAACCAAAATAGTTATAGCCAGAAAGACATTTATCAATGTTTTCCCATTTTTGAAAATGAAAATTTATTTTCTTTTTCATTATTTGTTTTTGTTTTCATTATTACAATAACAAAAATGAAAACAATTTTTTTTGTTTTCGTTATCATAACAAAAATGAATTACACTCCCCTAGTGCTACCTCTCTTAAAGGGCCAGTAGCCTAAATAGTCTGCTTCCTGCTACAGTGGTCCTTCTATCTTCTGCACCAGGGCCCATTACAACCTAGCTAAACCCCTGGGAAAATCTCTAAAATTGACGATTGCAGATCAGGACCATAAAGAGAAATTTTAGATTTTGGCCTGCTTTTGCACTCCACAGCCTGAACAGCAAAACTCTCATTGACTTTAACAGATGCAGGTTCAGTCTTCAAAAGCTACTGAAATTGCATGTATATTACAGATCAAGAATGCAATGCATTATCATCTGATATCATCTAAATTGCTGTGTCTCCACTGCATCCATGATTTGCTAAGCCTAAGACAACTAAAGCATGAAAAATAAAAACTGACCTGAAAAGTAGTCCAGGAGACTGGAAAGAATAACTATGCACATAGCTCATGTTTTATGTAGAATGCTTACAGATTGGATTGCTGAAGTAGAGAAAAATGTCTGGTAGTAAAATCTATTGAAAGAGGATGTTTCACAAACCCTATGATTCAAGAACCATGATGAAAAGAAGTATTACTGAACCACTGCTAATGCACTGGCATTTTTAAAATGCTCAGTAATTTCACAGCAGTTTCATAATAATGTTTCTGAAAAATTTTCTGTGTGTGTGTATTTGGTGAAGAATTCTTTTTGAACGGATTTCACAAAGGTGTCTCTTCTTCCTTCGATATCTGACTCATCCAGTTCACCTGACTCATCTGACTCTTACTTTGGGAAAGAAACTTATCTTCTCTCCTCACTTAGGGTGTCTGTGTGTGTGTAATGCTACCTAATCTTCAATCTGTTTTGCTACACTAACTTATAGACCTTTTTTACATGGACAGAGGTGGGTGGGGGGATGGGTGTTTAGCCAAGGTGGGTGTGTGTCCGTGTAAACGGACCCACCTCCACCTCCACCCACAGAGCCTCCTCTGGTTTTCCGGAGGACTCTGTGGGTGGAGATGGGTGTGCGATGGGGTGGAGGTGAGTGTTGTGCGGGAGCGTGCATGCACCCTCACCCATCCCGCTCGGTGTTCACACAGGCGAATACCGAGCGGACACCCATCCCTCCACCCACTGCCAGCTGTATACACTGACGCCTCCCTCCCCACACACCCGCCTGGACACTAGGCAGGGGAGGGGGAAGCGTCTGTGTAAAAATGGCCGTAGTTGTCACCACCTGTAATGAAAATGTAAAAAGCAAAATTTGGGTGTTAGCAGACGTGACGGTGGAACGCTGCCATCACAACCCAACCTGGGTTGGGAACTTGTCGCCAACATGGTTCTGACCAGGCCAGGCGGCACAACAAATGTGCTAGTGGCCAGGCCACCATGGAAAGCGGAGAGTTGTATGCATGTGTGGCTGCCTGGCCCAGCCCCCATACTGCACCCAGCGCCCTACAATGACAGGCAGCCTGATCTAGACCTAATCTGGCAGCCTGATGGACCTGATCTGGGACGGGTCATGGTGGGCCATAGCAAACATTATAGCCTGATCAGGTGGATGGTACTGTGACCCTGGAGGTCTCGGGGATTGCAGCCCAGGCTCACTGTTGACATACTCAGGAGCAATCCTAGGCAAACATCTGGTGGTGTAGCAACAAACATGCCAGTGGCTTGCGCGCCGCCGTCACGTTTAACATCCATTGTAGGTTTAAAAAAAAGCAAACAGACAAAAAATCCTCCAAAATTTGAGTTTAGAAGTTCTGAGACCGTGCGTCCTAAACCGCTACTGGCGCTTCTTACCTTTTGGAACAGTATTCCTACAGCTTCAGGTTTCATTCTAATGTCTTTGGGCTTGATCAGCAGGACTACTTGGTGTTCTGTGTGGGTTTTTAAGTCTTTGCAGGATGGTATCTTTAATATACAAGACACCGAAGTAAAATTAATGGGACTATTTTCAGAATTTTGTTAAAGCATGTCAGAATGTAAAGCTTTGTGATTTACATAGGGTACAGCCTTTCTGCTATGTGTTTCCAATTTGTGTTTGATGCAATGTAAACACCAGGTTTCTGCTCTGCTCCACTATGAAGTAGCCTATACATAACTGAACGGCATCTCCTGCACTTTAGATGCTACAGCTGAGAGGTGACAAAGAGGGATCCAGTTGAATAAACTTGTACAGTTGCCTGAAAAGGCTGAGTATCTGGGTTCTAAATTGATGGAGAACCTTTATTTTTTTTTGTTATTTACTGAAGTGCCTTGGGCTATTAAAGTTTTTTTCCCCTCTCCCTTCTCAAAAATCTTGCTCACATGATAGTCTGACTTAGTTTTGTTCTTCTCAAGGGCTTTGCACTGTGAAACAAAAGCTCCAGTTACAGGGCTTAGCTGCAAATGACAAAACCCCAGCAAAGAAGGAAAGGCCACATTGTTTGGACTGCGTCAGCAGCTGCAGCTCTCACAATGCAACCTGTCAGGCATTGTAGGAGCCTCATAGGTCATATGGGCCCTGTTCAAATATGCAAACAGCTTTGCTCCACTCCCCCCTCTATGGCGGGGTTCTAAAAGTGAAACCCTCAGGGTGTCCTTGGCCTAACAATTGAAGTGGGAGACTGGATTGTAGTGGTGTGTAACCAAGATCGCCCAAATGGGGGGTCGCACAACCAGAAGGATGGCAAAAGCAGACAGAAAGAGGAGGCAAATGAATGGGGAGCACTGGACTTGAATGGGGGCCTCCCCTTGCTGACGTCCCTGCCGGGTTATGAGGGAAATGGGGAGTAGAAAGAGGGGGACTAAAGGCACAGGAGCTGGGAGTAGATGAGTCAGGCTCTGTGAGAAGTGGCCAGGGAGGGCTGCGAAGGGAGCAGGATGGTTGGGGTATGTGCTGCTTTGGGTGAGAAGGAGAAACTTTCCTTCAGCTGGTAGATGTGGCCGGGCGCTCAGGCTGCTTGCAGAGTTACGAGACTAGCCATCCGGGGCTGCCAGAGCCGGGCAGAAATAAAGGCAAGGGGAGGGCTGGCGGTGGGTGGGGAGAAGTGGGGCAGAAAATAGGGCAAAGTTTGCAAAGAAGGAGGTTTGAGGGGAGAGCCGGGGTTGGGGGGCAGGCTGGACGTGCGGAGGAGGAACGGGTCTCTGGAGAAGGAGGCTGGTGAGGAGGGTGGGTCACTCGGACAAGGTCTGTGAATAGCGGGTGCACGGGGACGTGAAATCTCCCCCGCACCCCCCCGGCAAAGATTGAGTGGACAAACCGCCCCGCCCTCTGGAATCTTTATTGGTCAACTCAAGTGCCAATCAGCCCTGTGCGAGCGAATCCCGCTTCCCATTAGCAAACTGTGTCCCGCTTTTCCCGCCCTGTGGATGAGTGGGCGGTCGGGGGGGCGGGGCCAGCTCAGGGCACACGGACTCGGCTGGCGCCCGGTGAGGGAATGAGGGGAGGGGAGAACGGTTTCCAGCTGCCGCTGTCGACTGTGGCGGAGACTGAAGCTGACGGGGGCGAGTCACGCGCGATGAGTGGGCTGGACGCCGGCGTGAGGTGAGTGAGAGGGGCGCGCGCTCCGGTTGTTGTGGGGAACTAGGCGCGCGCTCCCTCCATTCGGGGGTGGGAGAGGGTGTTTTTTTTTTTTTAATCCGGATGGAAAACTGGAATTCCCCCTTCTCCCGCCAGAGACCCCCGAGCTGCTCCCCCCCCCTCATCCGTTGCCTTCCTCCCTCCCTCGCGGCGCGGGAGCTAAGCCTTGCTTGAGGACCGGTCCCACTCAGCGAGTGCTCCTTCATCCTGGCCGGGGCGGGGGGGTGGAGCCTCGTGGCCTGGACACTGTTCCCGGGGTCCATTCTTGGTGTCCCCTGTGGCCGCCGGGGGCTGGCACCCCTGAGAGGGGGGCGCGACGCGACGAGACCTCCTAAGCAATATGCAGGAGAGCGGGCCAGTCCCCCCGGCTCCCCTTTACTCGAAATGAAGATAAGGGGCAGGGGACGTTGCGCCCCGGGGCTAACCAGGTCCCCGAGATTGTGATCCGATTTACAGCAGCCCTGCTAGCTGCTTGCTTGCCCATCCAGGCGGCGCTTCATGGCCGGGGGATTATAGTTTCCAAGACGATTGCCTTTAAATTAAGCTTGGCTCCCCGGTCCCTAGCTTGGCTCCCTCCCTTTGCCACTTCGCTAGCTTCAAAGTTGCAAGCTGGTTTCTTTCCTTGGCTTTTTATGCGGCTAATGCATGACGGAGCAACGCAAAATGCCCCACTTAAAGTGTCAGTAAAAGTCCCCAACTATTAACTTGCGTTGCAACTCTATGGGATCAAAAGAAGATATTGTCAATTGTCCTACCTTTGCTTTGGCTGCAGTGATGTTTTCCAAGTTTAACAACACTTTTGTTGCCCAGCCTACTATGCAGATCTGACATGTAGACAAACGTCTCTTTCTCGGCTGGGAGTTCTAGTGTTTTATCTGACTTTTTTTTGTCTGGGAGGAAGCTTCGTCTAGTGGTTAAAGTATGACACTGGTAACGGGGACTCCCTGATTCTGATTCCGGATGTGCATTTAGCTGCATAATTTGTGTCACAGGTTCAGATTTTTAAACAGCTCTCCCCCTATTAAAGGCAGGTGTTTAAGAATAACTTTGCTCCAATATGATTAGAGTGAATTGGTGCTCATCACTTTTGCAACTCTTTACCTGTTTGGGTGCTAAAATGGGAGAAGAAAAACATGTGGCTGAGCTTTGTTCCCTGTGAAATATGTTAAGAGTATGTAAAAAGGTAAAATCAGGCATAGGGATGTCTTGCAACATAGATCAGTGTTTAAAAACTATTTTAAATATTATGTGCCAACTTTTCCTCCTCCGCCGCCTTTGTTTTTCTGTGTGAAACAAGAAACCAAAATTTGAAGGCTGTGAAGAGTGTAAAGAATGCTGTCAAAAATGCACAAAATAAGAATATTTTCCCTAACTTTTCATGTATAATAAAAATTGTTACTGTAACAAAAGTAGCAAAATAAAATTGTCCATAGAAATGTAGCTTTTTTTTTTTTTTTTGTAAAAAAGAATTGGTTTAGAAGTGAGTGCCCATATCCAGGGGATGAAATTTCAGATCCAACTCCACGAGCCTAAATAAATAAATAAATAAATAAATAAAATCAGTTGTCACACTTATTCTGATAGTAATGCAAAGTCACAGACAGATACTGAATTTCAGTATCATTCCAAACTATACTATGACTTAAACTCAGACAAGAATTAAAAACTGGGTTTAATAGCTCTGAGAAATTAAAGAGCCAGGCCAGTGTGGTATCACAACATTTACATACCCCACTCTAGAACAGCAGTTAAATAATCTGGGGCTGCTGACTGAACTCAAGAGAAGGAAGTAGAGATCAAGGCATGCACAGATCCATGATCTAGACCCTCCTCTGAGTACACCCCTTAAACACCCTTACTCCCAACTTCTGTGTAGGGAAAAAGGTTTCCCACTTCTGTAAATAGTGATAAAACGCAGGTGGATGTACAATCTTAAAACAGATCATAACTACAAGTGCCAGCGCCAATGTCATTTACTTGGAACCAAAGATGCAAAAACCAGTATTGTATCTGTCAGATTCAACTGCTTTGCTGCAAACCCCACATGTGCAGGTGTGTGTGTAAATAGACACAAAGTACCGACCACCTAGCATAGAACAGGAGCCTAATGTTGTGGTGATTTTAAAAAGGAAACCTAAATATGAAAGAAATTGCACCTTTAGCCTGTCAGAAGTAGGGTTGGCAGCATAGTATTTACTGGGGGTGGTTTTTTACCAGGTAGAACTTGGTTTTAATTGTCCTGGGGAAAAGGTAGCTTTTCTCAACCCAGGAAAACTAGTTAGTCCTTGTATAAGGCATTAATATTTTCTGTTATTAAAACTGCTTTATTAATACACAGCAGATTGCAATGGATCTGGTAATCACAATTTGGAAATATCAAGCTCTTGGAAAGCTCAAGACTCAGCCAGGATCCATATTAAACCCCCTAACTGGAAAAGGCTGTGGGGTAGAGTGATATAGGACTAACTGGCAGGGTAAGCATGGGGTGGGGCGTGGAAGAGATGGGCAATAAGACTGGGTGGGCCGGCAGGTGTCAAGGCAGGCAAGTGGTGCTGTGCGCAGGCACAGCAAGGTGAAATGCTTAGGCACATGAAGTTGGCTGCATAGAGGAAGGAGTCAGGACTGCATCAACATGGGGACACTGCGAGATGTAGGCTTCTAGGCTGGCCTAGGCTTCTAGGCTGGCCCTGCCCTCTTTCTCCACCCCCTTCTTCCTCCCTCTTTGCTGTATTGAGTGCTGTGGGGAAGTGTTCTCAGGCAGCAGAGCTAAAGCACCAGGGTCAGGCAGTTGCAATGGCACAGGAGGACAGGACACAGGCACTACTGATGCAACTACACCCCTGCCCTGTGCAGTGCCTCGCTGAGCCTTCCTTTCCGTCGGGGCTCACTTCTCAGGACCCTAATTGGTGCTGGCGGGGAAGGTGGGGGGGCAGTAGCAGATCTTTGCTCCTTTCCATTCCTGCCCCCCTATGCCCTTGAACCAGTCGCCAGTCTCAATGTTCTGGTCACCAGTGGCACCCAGGCGCCTGCAAATTTTGTTCCCTACCATATCGTAAAAATTACTTGTGTTTCCAGCTTTAGTCATGGATGGGTCATTCCATTGGCATAAGTGAGACTTCTTGCATGCATGAAGTTATGCTCAAATTAGTACGTGTTGCCGTGTTTAAAGGAGCCAGGCCTAATTCTAGTAGCTTCCATAAGAAAACGGACACTTTAAGAAGTTTATGTACAAACTTGATTTTGGTGTTCTTGGGTATTTTTGAACATTACATTAGCTGAAATCCTGACACACTGATGTCAGTGATAAAACTCATTGATTTCAGTGAGGTCAGGATTTCATCTGTTGTCGTTAAATTGACTACTGCATGGATGTATGGACATCTGTATTTGAAAGAAAGGGTCTAGGTTAAATACTTTTATGCTGAGGAGGCTGCTGGAATGTAGATGTAACTTTAAAGAAAAAATTATACCAGTTTCTTTTAAACTGGATTTTGCAGGTGTGTAGAAAACCCCACTTGTGTTAGAAATGCTGAAGGTCATGATGATGATATGTAATAGATACTGGTATGCTATTACATATGCTATTTATTACATATGCTGCTATGCTGGAGCAATGCTTCCCTTCCTAACTTCTTAGCTTTCTCCCTGGCTCCTGATCCCCTCTGCCCCATGACACCCACATGCCTAGAACTCCCTCCCTGCCCTCATCCGCCTTGCCTCCACACCTTCAAGTCCCTCCTCAAAACCCACCTCTTCCGCTCCGCCCTTCCTAACTCCTGCTAATCATCCTCACCCAGGATTATCCCCCACCTGTTATCTGCAAAATCCCAATTTACTGTGACCAAGCCAAGTACGTGTACCTGAGCTCTCGCATCCTCATGAATGTCGCATCCCTTGTCTCTCCCTCTGTTCCCCTTTCCCTGTCTCCTCTCCCCCTGTCTTTAGATTGTAAGCTCTCAGGCAGGGACCGTGTCTGTTGTATTCTCTATAAAGCACCAGGTACATTGCTGGTGCTATATAAAAGCTTATAATAATAATAATGTCCTGGACTGTGGAGAAGGGCTTCTGATGTATCGGTGATTGTGATTGTTGTTGTTGTTTTATTTATAGCTCCAGCAGTTCAGTCTGGTAGTCAAGACCATTTTCCTGAGTGGCCTACTATCTAGGATGGATAAGGGGAGGGGAGACAAGGGAGAACGGACCATAGGGAAGGACGGGGGTGAAGCTGAGAAGTCCTAGCAGGAGCATTAGTGAGCAGTCTGATGGGGGCAAGAAGATAAGAACTGTTTCCAAAACAAAAAACTTTCCTTTTAAAAACCATTTCACAAAATACATTTCCCCCTAACTTAAACTCCAAAAATCATGAAAATTAATTACAGTTCCAATTAAAAAACATTTAACATACATTATAACAAAAATTAAATGCCAAAAAGCATGGAAATTATTTACAGATTTTCTGTCTACATTCCATTATTTACCATCAACATCAATGTTATATATATAATTCCTTACCATACATACTTTTATTATTTATCACTAAACTATCACATTATTTCTTTATTGATTATTTCTTATAGTTTGATGAACAATTTTTTCAAACTGACGTAACTGTTTACACGTATAAAAATGTATACATGTTATACAGTGAACTGTCGACTGTCAGCGTAGACAACTTTATACAATCAGTTGTACACAAGGCAATTCTGTGCAAAAGAACAGTATTAAGGCAGTTTGTAAAAATTGTTCGTTGTCAAATTATGATGAAGAAATTATCAACACGGAGTGAAAAGTTCTGTATGAAAAGCTACAGACTTTTCACTTGGTATGAAAAGTACCAGTGAGAGAACAGGGTAATTGACGTGAAATTGACTAGAGCGTAAAGTCTTCCTGATGGAGCTGGCGCCTGATAAAGTAACGTGATTTTAAAAAGCAGAGTCATGTAACTTTCCTTATGCTGTTTTTTCTAACACCACAAATGGCGGTCTGTGGCTGCTCGACTGCACATGCATCAGCTAGCAGAACTGTTTTTTTTTTAAATGTTTAATAACTTATTATCGCACTACACCAGCCCTTGTAGATCTCAAGCTCCAAGGCTGTGAAATCTGGGGGCTCAACTCGTTGGAGAGGGGAGGAGGAGATATCAATGATTCAAAATAGTCAGGATGCTGTACATTTTGACCACAACCAATTAACTTTTAAACAGTTCTAACATTTGATTTTGTGGATGGATCTTCTTCATACTTTGCTCATATGATGGTCCCCACAAATATAAGCTGTGGATACATTTTCAGAACTGTAGCTCAAGTGGTTTCCTCACTATTGGGGATTCAGCAGTCCCCTGTTTATAATGGAGAGTGGTTCTGCCTTTAACTTTCTTGCCATAATGGGTCTGACCAATGGTCCCTCGAGCCCAGTATCCTGTCCCCAACAGTGGCCATTCTTGGTGACTTTGGAGAAGTATCCAATAGGTCATAATGGAGTGATCCAGTAGTTAAAGGTTACAACCCCCAACCTACTTGGCTAATAGCCATTAATGGACCTGTCCTCCAAGAACTTATCCAATCCTTTTTTAAACCCAGCTATGCTACTGGCCTTGTCTTTATTCTCTGGCAACAAATTCCACAAGTTAATTATGCACTGTGTGAATTTTTATTTTATTTGTTTCAAATCTGCTGCCAGTTAGTTTCATGGAGGTCCCCTAGTTCTAGTACTCCATGAGAGGGTAAACAGCAACTCCCTATTTACTTTTTCCACTCCACTCATGATTTTATTAACGTCTATCATATCCCCTCTGTCATATCTTCTCTAAGCTGAAGAGACCTAACTTATCAAGCCTCTTCTGTTACAGGAGCCGTTTCATACCCTTTATAATTTTTGTTGCCTTCTCTGTACCTTTTCTTGTTCTACTATATCATTTTTGAGATGAGGCGACCAGAACTGTGCACAGTATTCAAGGTGTAGTTGCACCATAGATTTATATAGCGGCATTATAATATTTTCTATCTTATTTTCTATTCCTTTCCAAACAATTCCTAACATCGCTTACCTTTTTGACTGCCGCTGCACACTGGGCTGAGAATTTCAATGAATTATCCCCAATAACTCCAAGATCCTTTTCCTGAGCAGTAACTCCTAATTTAGAACCCAGCATTGTATAGGCATAGTTTGCATTATTTTCCCCCCATGTGCATCACTTTGTACTTGACAACATTTAATTGTATCTACGAGTCTTGCAAGATCCTCCTGTAATTCCTCACAGTCCACCCCAGTCTTAATTGTCTTGAATAACTATGTGCCATCTGCAAATTTGATCACTTTGCTCTTTACTCCCTTTCCCAGGTCATTAAGCAATATACTGAAATGCGTCGGTTGCAGTACAGACCCTCCTGGAACATCCCGCTATTTACTTTATAAGAACATAAGTAGTGCCATACTGAGTCAGATCATTGGTCCATCAAATCCAGCATCCTGTCCTCAGATAGTGGGCCAGTCTTGATTGCATGGGAGAAGAACCAACAGTCACAATGGGCAATCCATTCCCCGTTCGCTCCCAGCTCCCGACAGTAAGAAGTTCATCCCGTAAGCTGCTTGGTTAATAGCCATTCATGGACCTATTCTCTAAGAACTTATCCAGTCCTTTTTTAAAGCCAGCTATACTACTGGTTTTGACAACATCCTCTGGCAACAAATTCCATAAGTTAATTATACATTGAGTGAAAAAGTACTTCCTCTTATTTGTTTTAAATCTGCTGGCAGCTAGTTTCATGGAGTGTCCCCTAGTTCTAGTACTATTTGAGAGGGTAAATAACCATTCC
>QEPC01007715.1:368529-381539 GCA_003113815.1 Sphenodon punctatus | reverse complement strand
GAAAAAAATCTATCTCTGCAGTTGTTTGTATCAATACTATTTATTTGGGTGACAGTAATATCTTGGAAAGTCCTTTGGGCTATGAACTGTACAAACATATCGTACCCAACATTGTGCACAGAGTCCAAATTCACGGAATTAACCAAAAGACCATCCATCCCTTCCTTATTTCTTGAAAACATAATGCATATTTGGAAGCAATAGTAAATATCTAGCCAGATGCAATACATTATGTCCACTTAACTGCTTTTAATTTATGAAGAAATTTTTTCACATGTTAAAGGCACTTGTAGATTGAGTTACTGAAATGTATTACAGTAGGATAATTACTTTTAAAAGGGTAAGCTAGTGCTTGCTGTTAGAACTTAAGCTTATTGTTGCTTATTTTAACTCCCATGCCACAGAGAAGAATTACTCCTGGGGGGAGACTCAGCTTGATCCAGCAAATATTTGTGACTACACTGAACAGTATACCCGTGGAGCGCTGGGTAGTTCTTTGTGCATGGGTGCAGGTCTCCATGGGATTAAACCCTAGGATTGGAAATTTTAACCTTGGAAAAAAAAGTTTGAGGAATAAAATTGAAACGTGAGTAGGATCTATTTTAAGCTGCCTAGCTATGGTATAGTTCAGGGATGGCCATACTTATGGTACGCTTGAGCCAGCAGTCAACTGTGGGCAATCAAGACCCCTCCCATTGGCTCCCAGCTCTAGGACACTTCAGCAACTGGTTTCAGGAGTAGAGAGGAGCGCTCCCATTTGAGAGCCTTCCCTGCCATGCTGGAGGACCCCTCCTAACCCGTCTCCTCCCTGTCGACACACTCTGGAATGCTGGTCCCACTCTCCTCCCCAGAGGCAATCTATGGGCATTTTCACAAAAGACACTCTCCACCCATTACCCACCCACCATGCATATTGCAGGGCTGCAGTGTTACCCTATGGGTGTCCTGTAACATGTATAGTGGGTGGGGGTGGGTGAGTAGTGGGTGGAGAGTGTCTTGTGTGAAAATGCCCTATAAGAGGCTAGTCCCTCCCCTTCCTACCCAACCCCCGTTTTACTGGAAGCTTGCCTGTGATCTACCAGCAGATTGCAATCTTCCTCTTGGCTGCCCATGTTATAGAGGGTCTTGAAGAGGAAATGAGACATGCTGTTAAAGTGCTAACTCATTTTAAAATAAAAAAATCGTACAGATAAGCAGCCCCAAACTTCTTTAATAAACTCAAAAGCTGTTACCCAATCCAAATTTACCTATGTTCTAGCTTTTCCAATATTTGGGGGGGGGGAAGTACAGTCTGATGAGCAATATAATTATTTATTGCAGTGACTAGGTTTATTTCTGAAATTGGAATAACATAATTGGAATGTAAGTAATGATGTGGAATAAAGTGTAGTGAAAATTTCTGCAGGGCTTCTGGGCCATATTGGGAGCACACTTGTTTCTGAGAGCTGGCAAGCTTAGAAATATACAATACTGAAGGATTTCATAAATATTTAACTCAAGAAACAAATGAAAAGATTGTGGACTTGTAGCTTTCATTTAAAAAGGAAAGGTACATTTTATAGCCCTTGTGGAGAAAAACATGCAGTGTACCTTAAAAGTCAAGGAACTAATGGACAAAAGAGTCCCACATTTATTGTTTATAAAATCCTTTTTTAAAGGTTATTTTATGATTTTTGAACATTTGGGGCTGGGTAACTTTGAATCCTCGTAGGCAAATAGAACTATTAAATGTCACTATTCCAAGTTGTCATTGATTTTTTTTAAAAAAAGGTATGTATTTTAAGAGAATTTTCTGAAGAATTGCTTACAAGCTAACTGGTTGAAATAATATTGATTTAAATTAAACAAAGATATGTATGAATCCAGCAAGCCTAAAAACAGGAATGACTTCAATCAGGACACTTTTCTTGCCTTTCTTACACTAGTGTATGTCAAACTGACTTTATTCCAAATTAATAGTTCTTTGTAATGAGAGTTTATAATTGTTTGAGGAGCAACTTCCTTCGCAAGTTTGTGTGTGTTTGTGTGTGTGTGTGTGTGTGTGTGTGTGTGTGTGTGTGTGCTGTCTCTTATACACATCTAGATGTGTATAAGAGACAGGTGTGTGTGTGTGTGTGTGTGTGTGTGTGTGTGTGTGTGTGTGTGTGTATACCTTGTAGGTTCTTAGTTCTGTGTGAAAGGAACTGAAAGAACTTGGACAAAATGCTTATACCACTGAATAGGCTTTGTATACAGTTGGCTAAGCATTAGCTTCACATTTGGGCTTGGGCACAAGCAGCATACAAATAGATTTTTTTTTTAATTTGAAGTTTTTGAGTGAATGCTGCATTCTGTGGATGGCTGGAGATTTAGGCTGCTTTCTCACGTTACCTGGGAAAGTGGAGGGGAGGGGACTTCAGTCAGGGCAATCAAGCCTCTTTTCTCATGGAATTAACGCACATAGGAATGCGCTATTCCACTTTTCTCCCATGAGAATGCTCACGCATGATTGAATCCTCTGATGTAGCTCTTATAACCACAGGTGTTTTTGTGGGACAAAAGCAGAATAGCACATTCCTACATGTGCTAATTCCTGTCAGAATAGAGCTGCGATTTGCCCTCATGGAAGTTGTCTCCCCTCCTCTTCCCCCCCCCCCCTCAAGGTAACGTGAGAAAGTGGCCTCAGTAACTTGTTAAATAAGATGCGACATCTGAAGTAATATTTGTAGTTGGGAGAGAGCATATGGATAGGTGGGAAAAGTATGGTTGACATCTGTTTTAAATTAATCCGCTGCCTAGATCACTGACTTATCAAAAAAGTACCCCATGCTCTGACATTTGTACTAACACATCAAAGGTGGAGTTAGAGTGTGACAGCAGTCGATAGTTCTCCCTCAAGACATTGCTTCTGTAGATCTTCATCAAGATAGAAAACTACCTTGAGCTAAATAATCATTTAGAGTAGTACAACTGTTAAGCGGGCATTCATGCATATCTCTTAAACTGTCTACACTGTTTTCTTATTAAATCTCCCACCAGTACTGCAGCTTGGATGCAGCTGCTATGGTAGGACAGCTTGTGTAGCTTACTTGAACTGACATCTTTACTTCATGTCTTCTAGACCACCTCCTGAAGTATTTGTATGCTGCCAAAGCTACACCAGTGCTACAGCAAGAGTGGCAGAGCTCGCTGTAGAAAAAGCTTCTTATGCACTCTTCTAGAGTTTAGGAGCTAGAGAGAGAAGGGATGGTTGTTGGTCCCAAATGTAAGAGATGAACCCTGGTGTTTAGGTGATATCTTTTATTAGGCCAACTACTTTTAGTGAGTGTGCAAGCTTCAGGCCACATGGGAACCGTCCTCGGGGATGTCAGAACTATCTGATGTATTATATGCCTAGGAAGCCAACAGAGAGAAAGTAGTACAGGTAGGTAGGTAATACATTTATTGTGCAGCCAAAGGCTATTACAATTTGTTAAAACATAAAGTTTAAAACATTTCCATACATTCAAACAGAAATGAACATTAAATACAACATTCCAACAACTTCACTACAGGACAAAAAAGAATCAAAATTTAATGATGATCATATGTCCATGTATCCACACCTCTCAGACTTACTGACTATTGCCAATAATTTTCTTCCGGATATGTATCGCTGCCTCACAAAAGGCAGCCACATTCCTAGACCTTGTAGAATCAACAGGCTTAAGCAGTTTCAAAAGTAACATAGGAGGGGGAATAGAAGCAGCACCCCCCCAGAAGGGGGGCCAGGTATCTATTCCTAGGGGAAACATAAGCAGGACATTCCAGAAACACATGGTTATAAGTTTCCACAATCGCAAGATTGCATATAGGGCAAGTCCTTTCCTCCCAGGGAATACTTCTATACCGACCCTCCAAGACAGCTGACAGAAAAACATTACAGCAGAACTTTGTAAAAGCTATTCCATGACTATATAAGGTATCCAGGAATCAAGGTAGCTCTGGCCCCGACAGGGGCTACTGAATTTAGAGTATAAAGGGGCTACCTGTTGGGACTCCAATAAAGAGGTTTCAGATTGCAAATCCTGGTCAGCAATTCTTTGCTTGACCAGGGCAATTGCACCCTTCAACCCACAGGGTTTCAGGGACTCCAAAGGTAATGCCAACTTCCGAACCTCACTGCTTACTGCCAATTCCCAATCCAAGAATAAACTGCTGGATAAGGCCATCATAATCAAAGAATTCTCTTGGGTTGGAAAGACCATGATTTTTAACCAAAATTTAATTAAACTCAGTAATGCGCACGATCTGAGTGGGGAACACCCCAGTGCGTGACGCGTTATTGCCTGCGGCGTACCTATAGGTAAACCCAATATTGAGCGTAAGAACCCATTTTGCAAAATCTCAAGTTTTCCCTGAAATCCCAGACCCCACACTGGATAGGCATAGAGGATCTGGCTAATCACCTTTGCAGTAAATAGACGTACTGCTGGGAGGACCAGGTTCCCCCCCATTCCTATAGTAGAATTTCAATGTAGCAGCAGAAGATTGCCTGGAGGTGTTGTTAATAGCCTCAAAATGGGAGGTCCAGCTCAAGGAGGACATTAGTATAACCCCTAGATATTTGAAAAACTTAACCTGGTCAATGGGATTCCCTCCAATAATCCAACGATGCTGTTTTCTGGATTTCCCCTGCCCTACAATCATGACCTTTGTTTTTGAGTAATGAATAGCGAGATTTTTGGAGTGGCAGTAAACTCTAAAGAGCTCCATGATCCTTCTCAATCTCACCTCCGTTTGGGAGATCAAGATTGTGTCATCCGCATAAAGCAATGCGAGTATTCTTCGATCCCCAATCTTAGGGGCATGAGTACCTTTCTTTTTCAAGAATGAGATAACATCATTTTAAATAAAAGTTGAATAGGGCAGGGGCCAGAATGCATCCTTGTCTTACCCCTCGTCTAACTGGTATTTTTTCAGAGAGTAGATCTGGGGGGGCATATCTCACTTGGAGAGTATTTCCAGAGTGCAATTTAATCAGTCGAAATAGTAATCTCGGATCTAACGAGGAAGCACTCAACTTGACCCACAAGCGTTCCCTGTCAACCAGGTCGAATGCTGAGGGAAGATCAATAAAACATAAAAACAATTTCCCTTGACAGGCTACATATTTCTTAATAAGATGATACCAAACAAATATCTGTTCTGTTGTTGATTTCCCCTTTATAAAGCCCACCTGTTTGGGTTCAATTTGCCCCTGCTCCTCAAAGTAGTACAGTGATATCTTTTATTGGACCAACTCCAGTTGGTGGAGGTATGCAAGCTTTCGGACAGGGTCCTTCATCAGGCAAGTCAGGAATTGGAATTATAGACTGAACAGAGCAGTAAAGTATACACAGTGATTGGAAACAATGAAAAAGGGAGGGGAAGTGAGAACGAGTCCCAGGTAGGAGGTCTGCAGTTGAATTATTTATTTATTTTATTATATTTATATGTCACCCCCTCATGCCTATGGCATCTCGGGGCGGCTTCCAAAATACACTAAAACACTTTTAAAATCACCAATTAAAATTACAATAATTCAACAATTTAAAAGTTTTAATTCTTTTTTTTAAAACCCACCCTAGGAATTGACCTAGGAAGGGTTATCCTCAGAAGCCCACTGACTTTTAAAAAAATCAGCCTGAAATATTTGCTAGAGATACAAGATATGTTTTCTTCTTCATCCCAAAAGGGACTGAATGGGAAAATTTAAAAATGGCAAAAAGAAATGTAAACTGCATGATGCTGTGCTATATGCAAGACCCATTCCTTTCTGAACTCAATAAATTGCTTGCTATCATATTTCATGAAATTACAGAATGTTATTCTTGGGTTGAATATCAGAATGAGTATCTTTTTTTCTTTTAAACAGTTGTTGTTTTGAAAATAACCATATTGCCTGGCATCCTCATTTTTTTCTAAAAGGGGAATAGTGATTTCTTTTCCAAACATGTAGAATGTGTGTTTAGCAGAATCAAGTGTTAAATGTTTTGGAAGCTTGAACTTAATGGTGTCTTTATAGCTGGTTGTCAAGGTTGAAATGACAAGCAGAGTCATTCCCTCCTAAGTGCTCCCCTGCCCAAGCAGTCGTTTCCTTCCCTCCTAAGTGCTCATCAGTGTGTGGCAAAGAGTTCCAGGGGGAGTTATTGGCCTCTGGAGAAATAGACACAATCAGCTTGTAGTAATTGTCAAAGCTAAATTTAAATTTGAGGCTCAAACTAAATCAAGTCGTACTATCTGATTTTTTTTTAAAAAACAAATAACTCTTTATTGAAATGTTGCACACATTTTAACATTTTACAGCATATGAAACGTTCTTAAACCAACAATCAAGTGCAATTCAGTATACAACATAGTTTAAACAAACCAAACCTATTCGGACAAAAACCTTCGAAACAACGAGATTTGTATTCAAGGGCAAGGAGACTGTTAAAGTGCAAACCAACCTAGCTATTCAGCAGTTAGCAACAACATTTTATAGAGGTTGTCTTATTAACTTACACAGTCGTCAGAGGTCTCCCCTTGCCAACACCACATGGTTATTTAATGGCATTGATATTGCTTTGAAAACTTGTATTTTTAGAAATGTGCTATAAACATAATGTCTGATTTTAAAAAAAAATTTCCCCAGCCCTTCTTATTTTATGTTTCTTTCTCTTTTCCCCAACGTCCTTATATTATCTTTCTAAGGCACAAGACCTTGCCAGAATGGCAGGTATAAAGCCTGAAGACATTCTGTACCATGGCCATTATCATTGCTTGCTACAGCAAGTCCCCTTAGAACTGCGTAAGGGCAGCACTGGTGAACCCCTTATTCCTGTGTGCTGCATGTACCAGAGCAACCAGCCTAACACCGGTGCCCGGAGCAGGTTAAGTCCCACCCCCAAGTCAGGATCAATGGTCATGCTCCCTGCACCAAGGCAGGAAAGGGGAACAGAATGGCAAGTGAGTTCTACTGGCCATCCTTTTACTTCAAGGGGCTGACATGGAGCATGGGGTCCCACCACAAACTGTGCCACAGTGCCTGATCCCCCATAGACAGGGTACTATGATGCCCCATTCTGGGCGTGCAGTGCCCCATGCCTGCTCTGACCAGGTGCCGGGGTAGCACAAGCCCCTGTCCGACTGCTTGGGCAGGGGATCAGTGGACTAGTGGAATGGAGGAGAAGGGAGTCTGAAGGATCATGCAGTGTTGGTGGGGGGTGGGGTGGGGCGGGGCAGGTACAGGTATGAAGGCACATAAGGAGGTAATTGGGGAGCGCTGCAATATTGACAGGGATGGCTGTGGCTATCAAGACACATAAGGGAGTGAACCTTTCTCTTACCAGAGACTAGAGAGCAGGCTTGGCTAGTGCACCTGTGTGTTCTCTGCATGTGCAGGGCAAGCCCCAGCCACCTGCAGAACCAGCCAGTGTGTTGCTAAGCAGGTTCCCTAACCTCCCAGCCATCATCCTGCACCTGGTAAGAGCTGGGCTCTCTCCCTTGCCCCCTAATGTGCCCTGGTACCTGCATCTTCTTGTGCCAGTAGGCAGCGCTCCCCAAACCGTTCCCCAGTAACACATGCTTGAGTGCATCCCCTTTGCCCCTCCCTACCACAGCCCTTCCCTCCTTACACCTTCCCCAACTGCTACCCCTGGGTGAGTCCTCCACCCCTTCCTAGCCCCATAAGCACTGGTCCCGTGAAGTGGATTTGGCACATTTTACACCAGTCCACAATCGCCTCAGTGCTGGTGCAATACTTTAAGTAGTTGGACCGTGGCCCATGTGTCTTTGCAGGGCCGACTGTATGCCAAGTGTGCGTGAGCAGGTATTGGCTGCTATTGGCAAAAAGTTTCTGCAAAGCTAATGCTTGTGTGTGTGTGTGTGTGTGTGTGTGTGTGTGTGTGTGTGTGTGTGTGTGTGTGTGTGTTGATGTACTGGTACTGCTAATCCACATAACAAGCATATGAGAGTGCACACCAAGTAATTTAAAAATGCTACAGCTGTTATAACCACAGAAGAATCAATTTTTTTAATTGGGGTAGGCGAGAGTAAAAGGTGCATGTTTGACTGGGAGTTTTATGCAAACTGGGAGGGATTTCTAACCCCACAGTAGGGGAGACCCCAACAAAACTCTGTGCTACTACGTGCCAGACAGTTGTGAATAGGGCTGATGCGGCAGCAGCTGTTACCACGCTGCGATTCCATTCCGCCATTTCGGAATTTCCCGCGCCACACCGCGGCTTTTCTGCGGACATTCCGCTAATTCCGCCGGCATTCTGCAAATTGCACAATTGCGGAAAAATTGCGGAAACGCTCGGAAAACCGCTATTCTGCTATTTTGTGGTGCTGGCGGAATGGCGGAAGTAGCGAAAATGTCATGTTTCCGCTATTTTGTGAAGCCTGTGGAAGTAGCGGAATGAAATTAGCTGAACTGCGGAAGTAGCGGAATGAAAGCCTCTGCCACGCCGTACCACTAACTGCGGAAACACTGTTTTCGACGGAAATAGCTACCGCTGTGACATTCCGCTACAGCCCTAGTTGTGAACTGTGTTTTGAGCTGTGGCTGTGAGAAACCAGCTTAAATTACACAAAGACTGTTTGCTTTGGCTTTTGAAATTTAATTTTGCTTTCAATTTTCACTATAGGCACTCAAAGTATGCAGTGTGCTCAATAAACTGTGCGTTCTGTTAACCTAGCAAAAGGTTATTTCCAGCTGCCAAGTGCTAGCAGGTATAACTTCTCTGTGGGTGAGGGGCGGATAGCAGGCACTGAATCGCCTACCAGAGTCCTAATAGTCGGGAAGAATGAAACAGCTGGGGTGGCTTCTTCTCATATTTCGCTGTGGCTGCATGTCATTACAGAGGGTGGGATACTGGAGGGGAGGCTGGCGAATGGAGCACAGCAGGGAAGAACAGCTTCTAGTCTACTAGGTTTGTTGCACTAAACCTGTGAGTGAGTCGGGACTGCCCGCACGCATGCACAAGAATTACGGGGCTGCCTGTTTAGGGTCTACACACTGAATATATGAGTGGGGGCTGTATGGACCAAACATGGACTCCAGTGGGCTATCATCTTGTTTGTTAATGCCCTTAGTTTCCTGCCCCACCAAGTTGACAACTAAGGACAATGGACTAAATAGGGATTTTGGCTTCATGTCTTACTCACTACAAGAGTCTGTAACTGTATCCTGTTTAATGACGGTTTCTTTTCAAACAGCTACTGTCCAGGCATATCACTTATGCTTTATTCAGTGGCTACTAACTGTCATGCTAATCAGACCTTGTCTGTTCATGTATTTAGTTCACTTTCAGCTCTGACCTTCATTCCTACCTGAGGCAGAAATTTGTGTAGCTCAAAAACTTGTAACAGTCTAGAAATTAGTCAAATGAAAGGAAAAATAGGCTTTCTTTACTGTAGCTAATTCTGACTTTTGGTGATTTGTTTACGCTCTATAAACTGTTAAGCTCTTCTATATTGAATGAGGCTTATGATGTCATAGAGCCATGTAAAACTGCTTTAGTTTAACTGGCTTATCTATAATAAGCAAAAATCTGGTTCTGTCAGCTGACTCCTAAAATCAGTAATAGGAAGAAAAATTCCTGAAGAATGGAGACAAATTTCATCACTTTGTATTGATTAGTATAAGACGATCAGTTTCTGTTTGTTAATAACTCTTGGGCTGTACTTCAGTAAGGAGGATAGAGGATGCATGTGTCGCAATTTAATCTTTCAAAATATTTTTTTTGAATCACTTTAATACTTACTGCTATTTCAGCTCATGGTTAGATATTCTGTTCTATAAAATGCAAATTTGTTCTAAACTGAACAAATCTATCAATTGACTATTCAATATTATAAGAATGCAACCTATATTATAAAGATTTCAAACGTGCAAAAGTAATTCTGATTCTTATTGCACTGAACATCTGCAGTTTACGTTGACTTCCTTCTGTACATTGAGTTCCACCACTAGCTTGCTCATTACAAACTTCTTATCTTTCCCCATCCCTGCCTACATGCTGGCTCTCGCCTCCTAGCATGCAAATAACTTGTGCGCTTAGATTTCCAACTCTCTCTGCTTTACATTGCCTTGCATGCTTGTAACTGCTCCTGCGTATATCTAGTCAGCATCCCATATCTAGTACTCCTTAAGCTTGCTATCCCTCAAGCTCATCTTACTACTTCTGACTAGCTTTCTGCTGCTGCCCATGTGACCCTGCACTTGTCATTTTGTAATCTTTTAATCCAGAGATGGGGAAGCTTTTTCCTCCCATGGGCCACTTTGAAAATTATTAGTATAATATAAGTTCCTTGGGCTGGTGAATAGGATATGAGCATGTAATGGAGTTGTTTAAAGGATCTTCTCAATGTGGGCAAAGGGATGGAAAGGTCCACACCATGGATCCATCCCCTACCCTCAAGGGCATGTCCTCGTTTTGTTTCCTTTCCTTGAACTCACTCTTGCGTTGCTTCACTCTTTCAGTAGGGCCTAGATCTACAGGCCAGAGCCAGGACTTGGAAATGGGCCAAATAAAAACCAGCTCTGGGCTGTATTTGGCCCTTGGGCTAGAGATTCCCCACCCCAGCTTTAATCTTTTATACTACAATTGATACTTTTTCTAAAAAAAGAGAGAAATATAAGTACATATCATATGCATTTGGGAATATAAGATAAGTGTGGTGTGTTGTTTGATCATACTTTGTTAGTGTTACGCACCTTCTCCTTAGTCATAAGAATATAAGAAGTTGTTATTATTATTATTAACAAACATTTATATAGCGCCAGCAGTGTACCTGGCAATTTACAAAGTAATAAAATAGACACGCTCCCTGCCCCTAGGGCTTTCAATCTGAGAGACAGGAGCTGGGGGAGAGACTTAGGAAGGGGAACAGAGGGAGAGACAAGGGGTCTAACATTCATGCAAGGTCTCAAGTGCACGTACTTGGCTTGGTTACGTTGAGAATGACAGCAGGCAGGTCCATGTTGCAAGGATAAGGGTAAACCGATCGTAGGTATAGGAATAGTGGCTCAGCAGGATAAAGAGTCAGACAGAGCAGAGCGAAAGAGGTGAGTTTTAAGGAGAGATTTGAAGGTATGAAGGGAGGGGGCAAGGCGGATGTGGACAGGGAGGGAGTTCCAGGCATGGGGGGCAGCAAGTGAGAAGGGACGAAGACGCTTAGGGGAGCAGGGAAGGCGTGGAAGGGTGAGAGAAGGGACAGAGGAGGAGCGAAGTGCACGGGCTGGAGTATGGAGGGCGATAAGTGCAGAGAGGTAGGGGGGAGCAAGGTTGTGAAGTGCCATACTGGGTCAGACCAATGGTCCATCTAGCCCAGCATCCTGTCTCCAGTAGTGGCCAATCACGGTGGCTTGGGAGAAGCATTCAACAGGTCACAATGGGGGATCCATTCCCTGTTTTCCCCCAGCTCCCGTCATGTTCCCTGATCCTATCTTCCGGAAACTTGTCCAAACCTCTTTTAAACTCAGCTATAGTGCCGTCCCTTACCACAGCCTCTAGCAGTAGATTCCACAACCCAATTATACGCTGAGTGAAAAAATATTTTCTTTTGTTTGTTTTAAACTTGCCACCCATGAGCTTCATGGAGTGTCCCCTAGTTCTAGTACTAGCTGAGAGGGTAAATTACTGTTCCTTGTTTATTAGCTCCACCCCACTCATGATTTTATTAGACCTCTATCATATCTCCACTGAAGAGCCCCAACCTACCAACTCCCTCATACGGGAGCCCTTCCATGCCCTTGATCATTTTTGTTGCCCTTCTCTGTACCTTTTCAAGTTCAGCTATGTCTTTTTTGAGATGGGGTGACCAGAACTGCACACAATATTTGAGGTGTGGTCACACCATTGATTTGTGTAGCGGCATTATGACCTCCTCAGTTTTATTCTCTATTCCCTTCCAAATAATTCCTAACATTCTGTTTGCTTTTTTGACTGCTGCTGCGCACTTCGCTGTGGATTTCATTGTATTGTCCCCAACTACGCCCAGATCCTTTTCCTGAGTGGTAACATTTAGCTTAGTACCCAGCATTGTGTACGTATAGTTATGATTATTTTTCCCTACATGCATCACTTTGCACTTGTCCACATTAAATCTCGTTTGCTATTTAGATGCCCAGGCACCCAGTGTTGTAAGAGCCCGTCGCAGTTCCTCACAGTCTGCTTGTGTTTTAGCTACCTTGAATAGCAAATTTGTCGTCTGCAAATTTGATCACCTCCCTCTTAACACCTTTCCCAGATCATTAATGAATATGTTAAACAGCATTGGTCCCAATCAGTGGCGGTTCCCACCCCCCCAAGGCATTTGGGGCACTAGCACCGTGGGGGACCCCCTAACGCCATTCCTACTTTAAAAAAAAACCAAAAAAACCCCGCACCACCGCTTCTGACAGCAGCAGCAACCTCTGACTTCTGCTTCAGAGGCTGCTGCTGCTGTCAGTGATCTATCTCCCTTCTGGGACCCACTGTCAGACCAGCTCTGAGAGTGGGTCCCGGAAGGGAGTAAAAGGCTGAGCTGCTCAGCCGCCCAAACCGCATTTTCTATTGAAAAGGTGATTTGGGCTGCTGAGCCCCTCAATCCACATCACGCATAGGACATGCTGTGGAGGGAGGGCCTAGTCTTTTCCATTGTACCTAATGGGCGCAATGGAACCTCTCGCCTGGGCGCTTGATGCAAGCGCCCAGGCAAGAAGCTTTGGACCAGGCAGCTGAGGCAGGGATCAATGCGCATGCGTGCTGCTCCCTGCCTCAGCCGCACATGGAGTTAGGGACAAGGCTTGCGGCGCGCTGTTGTGCTCTCCCGAACTCTCAACAGCGCGTTGCCAGCCTCAGCCGCTTCCCTGCCGCTGCCGCTCTCCCCCCCGCCCCCAATCTGCTGCTCAGAGCGGCGGGGGCGGAGAGGGGAGCGGCAAGCCAGGGAACTTTTTTCTTTCTTTTTTAGCTTTTAAATTGCCTGTGCGTCCTGGTTTCAGAGGAGCAGGACATGTGGGCAATTTAAAACAAGATAAAAGT
>QEPC01007715.1:338923-368468 GCA_003113815.1 Sphenodon punctatus | reverse complement strand
CCCCCCCCCCCCCCCCCCGCCTGCAGTCCGGAACAGCAGCCAGTTAAGTGATCCCTCCCCCTTGTACCGCTCATGCAATTGAGCCACAAGTCATTTGCATGAAGGTTCCAGCGAAGGCCTGGGGTTTAGGTTGCCCAATGTCTGAACGTCTCATCATAACAAAGCCAGGGCCCACCTCGTATACCCACTGGACTATGTCGGCGTACTTGAGGTGGTCTATGGCCTGGCTGGGGTACGCCTGTATCATCGCTCCGTGATAAATGAAGAAGGCCATAGTCCAATTGGATCACTTCCTCTCGGCCTTGGGACGCTTGAAATGATTTCTTTTTGAGACTTAGACGTATGGTTTTTTCTGGCAGTTTCTTGACTTGGGTCTCAGTGATCTATCGAGAGCCGACCTCGCAGTTAATAATCAACGGCAGTCTATCTGAGTCCTTTACACTGAAAAGAGGGACACGCCAGGGTTGTCCATTATCCCCTCTTCTCTTTGATATCGCATTGGAGGCCCTGGCATTGGCTATTCATCAGGACATGGATATAGAAGGTGTTCAGGTTGGAAACCATCAACATAAGATAGCTCTATATGCTGATGATATGATTGTTTTTTTTTTTTTTTTAACTAAACCCTCTTGATCCATCCCAAAGTTAATTAGTCTCATAGATCTGTTCGGCTCCTTGTCGGGCTACAAAATTAATTATACTAAGTTGTCGGCTATGATTTATAAAGGAATGTGAGACAAATATTCTCTTTCTGAAGATAAAATACCTTTCAAAATAGAACAGTCATCTATAAAATATCTGAGTATATCTCTATCAAAAAACTCTCTTAATTTGACAACTTCCCACATACATTGGAATACTTAAAAATGTGTCTGGAGAGTTGGGCTGGTCTGGCGTGCTCGTGACTGGGTCAGGTCAACTTATTAAAAATGTCGCTGCTTCCAAAGTTACTGTATACATTTATAGTTTTGCCCATAAAGATCCCGCCTAAATTCTTCAGAGAGACTGAAACCTGGTTGAAATGCTGGGTATGGGGCGGAAAGTGGCCCAGAATTAGCCACAAGGTGTTGAATGCACCCAGACAGAAGGGGGGTTCTGAATTTTCTAAACTTGCTTTTCTACCACCGGACTTCCGTCCTGAGAGCAATTAAGTACTGGTTATTTAAACCCTGTGATGTGAAATGGGTTGATATAGAATCTCAAAGTCTGGATATTGACAATTGGCGTGAGATATTGACCTCTTTGAGGATGGATAGACCTGCCCAAAAGCGACAACATCCTTTTGCTGGCCTCGCCTGGTCCCTCTGGAGGAAATGTGCACTGAAAATAGATGTTGGGGGGTGAGCTATCCCCGTTCTTTCTAATCGATTGTGAATCTTAGACGTGAGGGGTGTGCGCAGCCTCTGATACGTGCACTAAGATGAAAAAGAGTAGTCTATGCCTCGCAGTTGTTCCAGGGTGGCCAGTTTAAAAAAAAAAAAAAAAAAAAAGATTCTGATTTTCTATTGGAGTGTGGCTATAGAATCCCTCTCTTTTATTTGCTCCCTAAGATTCATAAAAACATAGAGGAACCCCCGGGTAGGCCTATAGTGTCTGGGAACGGGTCAGTTCTAGAACCTTTGTCCCAATATTTGGATTCCTTTTTGAGACCCTTTGTATCATTATTGAGATCTTACATCAGAGACTCACAAGATTTTTTAAAATACAATGGATGAGTCTGTTACTGATGACCTGATTTTGGCAACTATTGAGGTAACCTTGTTGTATACAAATATTCCTCAGGAAGCAGTTTTAGAAGTTACTGAAGATACCGGCTTAAACTGTAGAGACTTACCTCATAAACCTGCCACATGATTTTGGTCCAAATTGTTGAACTAGTATTGATTAAAAGATTTTTTAAAATTTAATAACCAACTTTATTTGCAGATTAATGGTGTTGCAGTGGGTTGTACAGCCCCACAATTAGCTAATCTCTGTATGGATAATTTTGAGAAGGCGTTTATTTATAATACTATTAAGAATAGATTCCACAGATATATTTTCTTGTATAAATGCTACATCGATGATCTCATCTTTTTTTGGACGGGGAATGTAGATGAATTATTAAGGTTTCATGAATATCTGAATACATGCGGTCCAAATTTAAGATTTGATCTCCAGTATGATCCCAGAGTGATTAATTTTTTGGACATTGTCATTGAATATAGTTTACGTGATACCTCCACTGCCACCTGTAGAAAGAGCACTGATGTCAACTCACTGCTACATTTTAGCAGCAATCATCCCAAACACCTGAAGGAAAATCTTCCTTTGGGTCAATTTCTTACACTTAGGAGGAACTGCAGCAATTTGACAAGCTTTATGGATCAGGCTAATTACTTGATGAGGAATCTGAGGGAGAGAGGATATCCTGAAAGAGTATTGAGAGAGAATTTTTTCGAGGTCATGAACTTACCCAGGGGCATACCCTTCTTATTCCTAAAGAAAAGCAGAATGTGTCCGGTAGGATGATATATCCCATAACATTTTGCTCCGGATCAGGAACTGTTAAAAGGGCTATCTGTAAGCATTAGCATCTGGTTGAAAATATACCTGGGTGTGACAAGAACCCATGTTTGCCCATAAAAAACCAAAATCAATTAAGGACGTTTTGGTCCACACTGATATTAAAGATTCTGAGCGAATATCATCTGCTCCCATACAATTTATTCCTTCTCTAGTGGGACACTTTAAATGTGGTAGGTGTGTCCTTTCTAAATATAGTAGTCCCACCAAAATTTTAATTCATCCCACTACTGGTAGAAAATATCAACTCAGACACTTCTCTGCTTGCCAGACCACATATGTTATTTATTTGATACAGTGTCCCTGCAATCTCATTTATGTGGGATGCACATCCAGACCTGTAAAAACAAGGATTAAGTGAACACTAGTAACATCAGGGTAAATAAAATCAGAGAACCTTTGGTCTCCCACTTTGTCCAGAAGATTGGAGATTTCTATGCATTGAGGCTTTGCCTTTAGGGCAGAGGCGCCTCAGACAACTTCTGAGAAGAGAGGTGTTTTGAATACAGTCTGAATACCATAACAACAAATGGTCTCAATGAAGACAATAATTGGTCTGTTTTTTGAGAATTTTCATTTTTTTCTCATTATGGCTTTGTGTTTTTTCACCTCATGTGTATTGTGTAAACAGGAATATTGATATCTCATGTTCTCCCTGAGAGAGCAGTGGGAGATTTAAATTTGACAGAGTGCTTATGTATCCTCATGCATTTTGATCTTATTTGTGGAAAGAGATTAACGGTTGTTACTTTTTAATTTATTTTATCTGGTTTAGTTAATTGATATATTTATCTGTTTGTTCCACTTACTGGGGAAGGGTTGGGATTTTTTCAGGAGTTAAGGTTTTATGTGAGCAGGCACATGTTTTGATTGTACTTCTTTTAATGCAAGCATTCCCCACACTCTGAGGTTTGACTTCTTTAGATCCTGCAGAGGAAAATTACCTGGGATTGATCACCATGATTGTCTGCTACCTCTGGTTATATAGCCTAGCATTTGATCTGTGGAGGGAAGTTGCTGATTTGATCATCTGGAGACAGTTTACCGAGATTGAACTACAACCAATTGCAAGCTGGCACTTGCCAATGCATTTTCAGGTGAAGACTTCATCAAGGTCTCATATCCGTATACGAGACTTACTTGGATCTGATGGGCTCTATGTAGAGCTGTAACCTGATGTGTTTTGTACAAGGTTTTAGCTTGATGATGTCTATTAGATATGGTATGTATCAAGTTTGCATGGGAAAAAGTGCCTGTGAGGTAACAAGGAAAGGGGAATTTTTGGTTGTGTGAAGGTTATTATCAAACAGAAGTCTGACTGTTAATTACAGCATGAAGTCTTGTTGAAGTGATTTAGAATCCTTCAAGATGCCATTGAAACAGTATATATAACTTTGATTCAAAGAGCACACACAACTTTGCTGTCATGCTGTGGTAAGATCATGATTGTGGAGATGCCATGTGTGTATCACGCATAATTTAAAATCTCTCTACATTTTTTTCCGTATAATCTATACACTCATATAGTTACTACAACTGCTTATTTTTGCAGATGTTTCTCCTTGGATGCTCTAGAATGTAATATAAGGATTTTATTGGTTGACTTTTGAAGTGAGTAAGCAATTTAAATATGGTCTTTAGTGTGGACCGCTAATTAATTTATAATTTGTATACAGTTCCACAACTATGCCCATTTCTTTTTATTTTTCTCCTGTTTCCTCTTTCCTCTTTTTTCCTCCCACCCAGGCATTAGGTTTCTTATTATGCATTGTATGTTAATATGCTGTTTAATTTATTATTATTTTTTAAAAAAGATATCCTATTGAAAAAGGGGCTGGGTCCCCAAAACACAACTATCTGTGCTTTTGGCTTTTAACCTTTTGTAGGTCAGTAATTAATTGATGCGTCATTTTGACTTTATTCTGTATTCTTTTGATGTGTATTTCTCTCTTGTTTATATTGGTTTGGGTAGTTTACCCTTTTTGTTTATTGTACTTATTTGCATGATGAAATATAAATTTTTGACTCTCCTACCTTCTTTGGTTGTGTATTCAGTTTCCTGCTAGCTTTGGACTTCCTCCTGCCAGCACCCTCACCTGACCTGCAGTCCTCTGCTGCCTGAAATGTCTTTGCTCCTTCTACCATGCTGCCCCCTATGTCTGAAACCTCTTCCCTGAACACATTTGCTCTGCTCCCTCGCTCCCAACCTTCAAATCCCTCCTAAAACCCACCTCTTCCATATAGCTCCTCCCTCCCACAGATTGCTCACTGATACTCCTTCTGTGGTCTTATCACTTAGGGTCTTCTTTTCCCCTATAGCTAAGCTAAGTACTTGTGACTTCTCAAGTTCATTAATGTTTCCCTGTCTCCATTGTGTTTCCCACCCTAACCCCTGAGGCAAGGACCTATCTAATGATTATACATTGCCAGATACGTTGCTCGTGCCTTATTGAGTGATGATGATAGACAAGACAAGTAAATAAGTTAGAGTGACAATCAAGACTGCAGTGTCGAAACAGGTTAGGAAATCAGAGCCAAGAAGTTAGCCTGGGGAAGGCTGAAGGCAGGGAAAGCTGGACCCTAGAGCAGGCAAGCAAGAGACTAGGGCAGATGCACAAACCTTTAATTTTTGTGACAATTTTTTTTTCCTCTTGGGTGGTCTAAATATTAAATAATTTTGCCCTCTTGGTTCCTTTTTTGATTTTGTGGTATGCGTTTAATCTGAGCCTCTAGGATGGTGTTCTTAAACCGTTTCTGTGCCTGTTACATACCTTTTGATTCCCACAACTGCACCTTTCAATTTCTTCCTCATTTTGTGTAATTTATCTTCTTGAAGCTGAATGCTAGTTAGGTAGCTTTATTTGGCAATTTGCTACCTATAAGTATCTTGCTTGCCTGCTCTCTGGTCCAGCTTTCCCTGCCCTCAGCCTTCCCCAGGCTAACTTCTTGGCTCTGATTTCCTAACCTGTTTCTTGACACTGCAGTCTTGATTGTCACTCTTAACTTATTCACTTAATTATATGATACTAAATAGGGTCTGACTGATGAGCTGGGCCTTCCTACAGCTCTAAAATATCTGTTCCCTTTTCCTTTACTGGAAACACTTTGGGTGCTGCTCTGGGAATGGCTAGCTGGAGCAGTGTGGGTCTGCACATTAGATGGATTGCTGCTCTGCTTTGGGCCGGTGCCCCAGGCTTGGCTGGCCCGCTCTGCCGGTGGCGCTGCCCCATAGCAGGCACAGCCTGCTCTGCACCTGCTTCGCCTGCACATCTGGTGACCTTTAGATGGATAGCCCACCCAGAGGTGCAGCAGACTGGTACATCCAGCACCGTGCTGTCTGTCCATCTAAAAACATCCTTTGTGTATCCAGTTCAGAATGGTATGCCAAATTCTCTGATAACTTGGAAGCCATTTAAAAGAAGAAAATGGCTATATCTTCCAATTATTCTTACAAAGGCCAACTACTCAAATACTTTTAATCCTTAATCTGTCTAAAATGTCATGTCTTGCTTTAAATCCTTTATTGTCCTTGTGGATTTTGGAAGTAATTCTCTCTTGGCCAGACAGTCTGTATTTTAAATCAACATTGATATCCCTCCCACTTCTTGTGAGTCTCTTAAAAAGTTTCAAAACATCTTTATCCAGGAGTTAGATAGTACAGTATGTGATATATGTTCCAATATTTAAACCTTTTTTCCTGTGCACATGATTGCTTATAATTTTTTCTAGTATATTTAGTAAATTAGAGCCAGTTGAAACATTCAGATGGCAAACACAAGTGATGTAGTTGGTAACAAAAGTTGCTAGTGCTAAGATATCATTGTTGGATTTTGCATTTTTCCACTTTAAAGATTTACTAAGAAACAAGGAATTCATTCAGAATGGAAAAGCTGAAATTGTACTATGCCAAAATACAATTGTGTGCACTCAGCTGTGGTTAGTGAATTGAAACCATAATCTCTTCTGCTCCAGATGTGGGTTACAGGAGATGTGAAGTAGTTTTTATCACAAACGTGTCTTAAATAACAAAAATGTTGGACGTGGAAGAGTGGGGAACGTAACTGTACATAAAGACTCCAAGAAAAGCTAGAAGTTAATCTGTCATTTTCCGAATACATTTCTCTTGAAATTCTTAAATGTTAGCAGTTAGCTAGAACAAATGAATGGAAGCAAGGAGAATACAGTTCTTCTCTCGAATTGCTTTGTGGCCATGGGCATCTAGTTAATATCTCTGTTTTGGTTTTCTTATTTTAAAAAGGTGAGAAACATTATTTTCCTAAAACATATTAACTGATTGGAATAATATGCATAAAATTTGCATCTTATTTTATGCGAAGTTTCTAACTTTTTTATGATAAAGTTTATTAGTCTGTCAGCAAAATGTATACTACAGGTCACTTTATAGGGCATTGCTATCGTTATTGTTGTCACCAGTGTGTATAGACATTTTTGTCCTATAATGATCATGCTTGGTGAGAACAGTTGGCTTCCTTGTTTGTATAGGAGGTTTTTAAAAATGTGCTTTTTGTTGTTTTTTTGTTTTACATTAGCAGATAATGTGGTCTGGCATCTCATTTGATTTCATAGTTAATGTAAGGGACTTGAATAATTCCTCTGTTCTCATGGAAAACAAGATTTCCCTATGGAGATCATCTGTGGAGATCATCTTTATGGAAATTTTTTGTTACAGAAGCTGTTACTACTGTACATAAGTCCTTAGGGAGGCTATAACTCAGGTTTCTTGCTGAATTGTATGTTGAAGGCTTCATGGTGGGTTTAACGTTCAGTACTAAATTCAAAATGTATGCTTGAAGACAAGCCGTGGGAAAACTGTAACAAGGAATATAAAAGACCCATCTCTAATACTTATATAAGATAACTTGTTGCTTATTAACACTTTAAAATGGGTTTATTTTGTGCTACTGAGTAACACTTGGTGTAATATGGCTGGAATCTGAGAAGATTTGTCAGCAGATAAGTTTAGTGAACTTGCTTTATCCCCCTGGTCATCGTTTACTTTTAGAGACACTTGTTCTCTTACTGAACAGATAGCTGGTGGGAAAGCTCCTGGATAAAGTTTTATTCCATTCTACTGAGGTTTGTAAGGGAAATATAACATGGTGGGCCCTAGTCTTAGAAAAATTATGTGGTAACATTGACAGCCTAGAAAGATTTTGTGGTGGATGGACCTAATGAATTGCTACCCCCTGTTTAAGAAAGGCGATAGAGTCCCTAGTAATTACTACTCCTACTACGTTATTAGATGTTGTTTATAGAACTTACTTGAAATTTCTTCTTTTACAAACCAGAGGCCTGGGCAGAAGAGGGCAATATGTTAGCAGAGGAATAGGCAGGAATTAGGCTGGGCTACTTCACACTGGAAAACTGTATATCTTGTCTCGCCTTACTTGTAAGTGTTGCCATAGAAGGAAGGGAGAGCTTTTTGCAGCTTTTATTGACTTAAAGTCAGTTTTCAAATCTATAAGCAGGGAATTATTATGCTTAAACCTAAGAGTAGAAGGATTGATTTTGATTTTATTTTTAGCTCACTTTATGCACACATTAATACTAATGCTAAAGTTAGGATGGGGGCTAAAAGTAAATTAACTAATTCTCCCTCTTACTTAAGGGAGACCAACAATGCGGCCAATCCCAAGCCCCATGTATCCAATGTGCAGCCGCACACAGACCGTACGAACGTTTGTTGTGGGCACATTGTCTCTTGCGGAAACTGCACATGTTTGCACACGTATGCTCAGGATCTACGGGGCTTGGGATCAGCCTCACTGATACTTACTAGCACCATTCTTATTTAATTATATTCATGGGGTGGTAGATGTTTCATCTTCTGACTTCTCTAGCTCCCCGAGTGTGTGAAATTGGTCCATTCAGATTTTTTTAATGCAGATGTTGAAATTATTTTATTGAAAACTCCTGCTGTACTAAAATATCAGTTTAAATTGAGACATGACCAGGCAGGGACCAGTAATACCTCTGGGACCAGTACAACCTTATATCTCTGGAACCCTTTGATCCACAAACATGGGGGTGGGCATATTGGGTTTGTCTCAGTGAGATCTTTAAAACAAGGTATCGCACGTCTGGCTGATTGGTAGTGTAGTTCTGGAGATGATAGAGGGTCACAGACAGACACAACCTCCACGTAAGGTGCTCCCTACCATCACTCTTCGTGTAAAGAATGCCCAATAATACTTATAAATAAAATGACTGCACTGTTAGAGGGAAGATACAAAGGGTTGTACAAGGTGTGAAACTGTGCCCTTGTGGCTCGAACACCATAGATCACTGGGGTAACCTGAATTACTTGTTAGAAAGAAGCCTTTGTGCCTTAGTGAGGTGAAAATATATTATACCACTCAGTGTCTCATCCATTAGAATTTTTGCTGTATAGTGAGAAATGTTATGAATTCAGTTGCTGTTTTTGCTCTTGTAGTGTGAAAAGTTAGAAATAAATTTAAGGTAATTGCTAACTGACTTTGTGAATTTATTCTACAGAAAAGTTTTGACACTTAGTTTTATTCCGCCCTGAGGTGCTTGGGCAGGATAGGGCGGGATATAAAAGCTTGAAAATTATATATGTATATATTTATATATAATGTTTTGTGTATATATATTTATTTATTTGGCACTGGCTATTGCCATGGCCATACATAACAGAAACTATACAGAAAAAATTACGATTGATAAAAATCATAAACACATTTATAACAAGTCACCAACCAAAGGTTTAGGCTCAGATTACATTTCTAAACATGAGAACAGGCCAAGCATACCGTAGCCCACCTATTTATGCCAAAAGTTAACCAATGATGGTCATAGATACCCCTATAATCTAAAAGGAGCATTTAGTTCTTATACTGCCCCGTTCTTATCGACTACACATAGCTACTAAAAACGTCTTACTCTTCTCGGAGCTTTTAGTGGCAATACTTGACTCCTGAAAAAAAGAAAGCTGCCTGCCTGTTTGTTTAGTGTTGTTGTTTTACTGGCAATGTAACACTGCCAGCTATCTATCATAGAGGTCTACAAAAACATATAAATAGTAATCATAGATACTACACAAGATATAACAAAACCAAAAAGAGAATAAGCATCTTCCATTATTTGTAATAAAGCCCCTCAAGGGCAGAAAGTAAATAAAATTAAATAAAAGTATTTTGGTTTGTTTGTATTTTTGTGTAGCACGTGATAACTAAACAGTAACGTATACATAAATTCATTAATTCACAGTATAATATAGATTTTTAAAAAAATGATACCTGGGAACTTTTCTTCTTTACCATGAGCTGTGGAAAATGGTTCTCCCTTTACAATTAAACTCTGATAATGTGTACTAATGTGTAATTGGTGGTCTTCACTGCAGATTTGTAGGGGTGAATTGGAAATGTTAATGAATGTAAAAAGTGAAAATTTTAACTTGCTTAGTTCTTAGATGGAACAAACTAAAATAGTAGCTCTACAAGTGCTGGTTAAACCAGCTTACGTTTCTGATATCCGTGTGCAACTTTAGTTTTGGTATAGGATTTTTTGCTTGGTGCAGCCTTTGTGCTGACATTTTTAATAATCTTTTTACAGATAAAACCCAGGCTGTGACTTGCCCATTAGCTACACAGCAGCTATTTTCTCCTTTTGGTGAACAGGAAGAATGTTCTTTTATTATAGCTCATATTAAAGGTAAGTTTGTTTATTTATATCCCACCCTAACCCTGATGGCTCAAAGTGACTTACAGCAATAACAAAATACAAAGCTGTTGCATTTTGTTTGTTTGTTTGTTTATTTATTTATTTATTTTAAAAACTTATTATCCCGCCCATCCTGCCACAGACAGTTCTGGGCGGTTCACAATTAAAACGAACTAAAACAACATCAAAGCTAAAACCAACACATAATAAGGAGGATTAAAACATTGGAGGCATAAAAGAAATAAAAACCCATCCTCCCCACCCACCTTCACCCCCCTCCCGAACCAAAGGCTTGGCGGAACAGCCAGGTCTTGCACTGTCGCTGAAATGAGGCAAGTTTTGAGGCCGCCTGAGCCTCCACCGGAATGGAGTTCCACAGCCCGGGTGCCGTCACCAAGAACGCCCTCTCCATTGTAGCTCCCCGCGCCACCCGGGGGACACCAAGAAGGGTGCCCCTGGTGGACTGCAAGGGTCGATCCAGGGCATGGAGAGCGAGGCGGTTGCGCAGACAGGAGGGGCCCAGACCATATAGGGCTTTATAGGTAAGGACCAACACTTTGAATTGGGCTCGGAAGACTATCGGCAGCCAGTGCAGAGCTCGGAGCACTGGTGTAATCTGCTCACGGCGACCTGTCTCCGTAAAGAGACGGGCTGATGCATTCTGCACCAGCTGCAGTCTCTGGACTGTCACCAAAGGTAGTCCCACGTAGAGCGCGTTACAATAGTCTAATCTTGAGGTGATGAAGGCATGAATGACAGTGTCCAGGTCGGGGTCAGAGAGACATGCCTGAAGCCGTTGCACCAGATGTAATTGGCGGAAAGCACTCCTCGCCACAGCCTCAACCTGGAGATCCAGGTAAAGCTGCAGATCGAGGAGTACCCCCAGACTCCGAACCTGAGAGACCAATGGGGGACGTCACACCCACCACCCTCCTCACTAACATCCCCTCCGTCTTGTCAGGATTTAGTTTGACGGCTCACCCTCATTCAATCCCCCACAGCCACCAAACATCGGGTAAACACCGAGACTGCTGGGTCTGGGTCGGATGAAAAAGAGAGGTAGAGCTGGGTGTCGTCTCTGTACTGATGACACCGCACCCTATACTGTCTTACGATCTCGCCGAGCGGCTGCATATACACATTGAACAAGAGAGGGGACATAATAGAACCTTGTGGAACTCCGCACGTGATGTCCTGGGGAGAAAATGAACAATCCCCTGGTTCTCTCAGCCAGCAAAGAGTAGAATCATTCAACAACAGTTCCACCCACCCTAGCATAGTCCCACAGGTGAGTTACCAACATATCATGACCCTGATCCAGTTCCCGGCGAAGGTCGTCGACCAAAGCCACTAATGCAGTCTCAGTGCCATAACCCAAACGAAAGCCGAACTGCAAGGGATCAAGGAAACAGGTGCGGTCCAGATGCTTCTGCAGCTGCTGAGCCACCACCTGTTTAATAACCTTCCCAAAAAAGGGAAGGTTAGAGACTGGCCGATAACTAGCAGGGGAGTCAACATAGAGTGATGTTTTTTTGAGCAGGGGCTGCACCACCGCCTTTTTGAGGCAATCTGACACAGGCGTTGACAACACCCGTCAGCAATGGCCCCAACGTCTCCCAGCTGTCCTTGACCAGCCAGGATGGGCATGGGTCTAGTTCACAAAATGTGGCTCTAACAGTCCCCAGAACATCCGCCTCAGCGGCGTGCGTCATCCACTTAAATAGAGCCCACAAAACTGGACAAGACGGAGCCTTCATAACCTTCGTATAGTGGTTAAGAACGCAGTAGTGGAACTGGAAGGTAGGGAAAGGCCCCAGTTTAAGACTTGCCTTAGCCATGAACTCACTGGGTGACCTTGGGTGCATCACACATCTCTCCGCCTAGCCCACCTCACAGGGCTGTTGTGAGGATTACTAGTTAATTTAATTAGTTCAATGTAAATGGTTAAATGTTAATTGTTGAAGTTAATAAGTTGAAATGTGAGCCATGCTTGGCCTAAGGGAAAAGGTGAGATACACATTGAAATAAATAAATAAACTCCACAACCCTCGCCCCCTACCCAGACTCCCATCTCGCACCTGGGTGACCCCTTCAAACCATTACCCCTCTCTCCCCAAACCCATACCCACTGGGCCTGTGGTTGTCCTTAAACCTCTCTCCTCCTCACACCCTGACAATACAGTTAAATCCTAAATACAGATATAAGAACATAAGTAGTGCCATACTGAGTCAGACCAATGGTCCATCAAGCCCAGCATGCTGTCCTCTGACACTGGCCAATCTCAATCGCATGGGAGAAGAACCAACCGTCACAATCCATTCCCCATTGTTCACTCCCAGCTCCCGACAGTAAGTAGTTCATCCCCTAAGCTACTTGGTTAATAGAGGTGGGCAGAGGGGTTTTTGGGGGTGGGGTCCCTCTCGCTGGTCTGTCGGGGCAGCCTATGGAGGGTGGGTGTGTAACGGGGTTCTCTGAGGATGGGAGGGCTTCCACAGCCATCAGGGTTGTTACAGGTTGGGGGAGATATGGTCCAAAGGCGAGGTGTGTTGCCTTGTGCCCGTTCCCCTCTCAACCCCCTAAGCGGGTAGGTTGCGGGTTGAAGCTCAGGAGGCCCCAGGCCTTGGTTTGGTGCGGCTGAATGCGAGGTTGGTTGTCAATAAGTCCTCTACCATCAGGGTGTTAATCCCGGAGTGGGACGCCGACCTCGTGTGTATTACAGAGACATGGCTGGACAATGAATCGGGCCCTATTCTGGCTGACCTTGTTCCAGCTGGGTTCTCTGTGCAGCATCAGCCTCGGCTGGAGGGACGGGGGGAGGGGTGGCTGGGCGCGGTGTAGCCATTGTTATCAAGGATGCATTGTCTTTTAGGAGGTATCCGGTGCAGGCTCCACCAGGTGTTGAGTGTGTCCATCTTGTGTTGGATTTGGCCGAGGACAGATTAGGGGTGCTGCTGGTGTATCGTGCACCCAACTGCCCAGTGGCATCCCTACATGCTCTTGCTGATCTGGTGTCAGATGTGATCCTCCGGACCCCTAGCTTAGTGGTCCTGGAGAATTTTAACATCCACGCTGACATCGATCTTGGAGGAGCGAGGCATGAGTTCATGGCCTCTATGACAACCATGGGCCTGTCCCAAGTCATTTGTGGGCCCACACATGAGGAGGGACATACACTGGATTTGGTTTTCTGCACTGGCCTTGAGGCAGGGGGTCAGTTAGTAGGAGTTAGGGGGGTGGAGCCTTTGTCATGATCTGACCATTATCTCCTTAAGGCATGCATCCTGGTGCATGTCAGCCCCCCGACAGGGGGGTGCAGGACCTATTAGATTGGTCTGCCCCCAGAGACTTATGGACCCGGATCGGTTCCAGAATGCTCTGGGGCAGTTTCCCCTGGACCTCGACACCTGCTCTGTCAATGATCTCGTAGCCTTCTGGAACACCTCGTTGGCCGAGACCATTGACAGAGTGACTCCCAGGCATCCGCTGCCCTCCTGAGTCTCCCGCAGGTCTCCTGGGTTTACTGAGGGCCTGCGGTGTTTGAAGCGGGAGAGTAGGCGTTTAGAGCGACAGTGGCACCGGACTTGTGATGAGTATGATCGATCGCAGCATAAGAGTAGTTTAAAAGCCTACGCTGTGGCGGTGCAGGCAGCAAAGAGGCAGTTCTTTGCTGCTCTTATTGCATCTGCAAAGTCACGTCCAGCGGAGCTTTTCCAGGTAGTGAAAGGCTTGCTCGGTCCTGCCTGCCTCCACCTGGACCTGGAGCAATCCAGTGACCACTGTGACCAGTGTATTGAGTACTTGTAGATAAGATCGCTTGCGTCCACTACGATTTCGGTACCACAGTTATTGCAGAGGATCATCTTGGGGCTATGGATGGCCCGTCCTGTCCTGATTTGTGGGATCAGTTTCAGATGGTGTCACCTGCCCATGTGGAGTCCTTGTTGGGATCTGTTTGTGCCGCTACTTGTCAACAAGATCCATGCCCGTCCTGGTTGGTGAAAGCCAGTCAGGAGACGTTACGGCCATTGCTGGTTGGGCTGGTTAGAGCCTCCCTTTGGGAGGGCAGGGTGTCTGATTGCCGGAAAGATTCCCTTTTTAGGGAAGGTTATTGAACTGGCAGTGGCATGGCATGGCAGCTCCAGGAACATCTGGACTGCACCAGTTCCCTTGACCTCTTTCAGTCTGGTTTTCGGTCTGGGTATGGTACGGATACTGCATTGGTGGCCTTGGTTGACCGTCTCCGTCTGGCATTGGACCAGGTTTGTCAGACCTTACAGGTCCTGTTAGACCTTTCGGCTGCATTCGACACAGTCGACCATGAGGTTTTGGTGACTCGCCTGTGGGACCGTGCTGGGATTGATGGAATGGTCTTGGACTGGTTTCGTTCATTCCTGGCCGGGAGAACTCACCGGGTGATCTTGGGGGAGTGTATGTCTTCCCCCCTGGGACCTTACGTGTGGAGTCCCGCAGGGTGCCATTTTGTTCCCCCTCTTGTTTATCTATATGCAGCCGTTAGGGGAGATCGTGAGAGGGTTTCAGGGCATGCAGTGTCATCAGTATGCCCTGATGACATTCAGCTCTACCTCTGTTTTTCCATCGATCCAGGCCATGCAGTCTCCTTATTTTCCCAGTGCCTGTCAGCTGTGGGGGCTTGAATGCGGTTGAGCCATGTGCAATTGAATCCTGACAAGACGGAGGTGATGTTGGTGGGTGAGGGCTTGGTGGGCCTGGGTCTGGTTGAATCTTCTCTTGTGGGGGGGGGGGGAGTTGCCCTCCCATGGGCTGTCAAGTGCAGAGTCTGGGTGTGCTGCTCGATTCACGGCTCAGCTTGAAATCTCAGGTTGTGGCTGTGGCGGGGAGTGTGTTTCGGCAGTTATATCTTGTCTGGCGGCTTCGCCCGTATCTCTCAGACTCTGACCTCACCACTGTCATCCATGCCTTCATCAACTCAAGGCTCGATTACTGCAGTGCGCTCTACGTGGGGCTGCCCGAGAAGTTGGTCCGGCGGTTGCAGCTGGTGCAGAATGCCGCGGCCTGGCTCCTTATGGGGGCGGGCCACAGGGAGCACATGACACCTGTGCTCAAGGCTCTGCACTGGCTGTCTGTAAAACACTGGATTAAGTTCAAGGTGCTAGTTTTAACCTTTAAAGCCCTTCACGGCCTGGGCCCCGCTAATCTGCGGGATTGCCTCACTCCCCATGTGCCTGTGCGCCCTTTGAGATCGTCCAGTGGACCCTTTTTGGAGGTTCCCCGGGCGAGGTGGGTGACCACCGATGGTAGATCTTTTTCGATGGCTGCCCCTGTGCTGTGGAATTTGCTCCTGGAGGAGGCTTGGTTGGCCCCCACTCTCCTGTCATTTCGACGTTTATGTAAGACCCGGCTGTTCTGCCAGGCTTTTGGCGAGGGGGTAGGGGGGCTGTTTTTCCCTGCATATGAGGAATTTTTAACTTTTAAAATTGTTTTATGGTTTTATTCTTTTATCTTGTTGTTTGCCTCACCGGGCTGCCCTGTGGGCAGGAGGGACGGGATAAAAATGTTATATAAATAAATAAAAATAACTTATAAAAACTCCCACCCCATCACTTATGATTACACAAACCCCATTCCCTCCACCCACTCCCAAGTCTCTCACCTGGGGAAGCTACCACACCACACCACACCACACCACTCTAATGCCCTGTACAAACCTCTGTTCCCTACACTGTGGGGTTGTGGCAATACCTGCATCCCTTCACTCTACCACCCCCAGGAAAATTTCTCCATTAATATTACAATACCAACTAAAATACACTCTCTCAGCCCCTCTGTTCCTATCTTTGTTGCCATTGAAGGGCAATGTCAAAGGGTGTCATTTAATATTTGTATACAGTAGAGCCCCAACGGGGTGTCATGACATGGGTACTCGACCTCAAGTAGGCCTGCAGGGTTGGCGTGATCCTCACTTGCACTTGGGACATTGTGTGTGCTTCCTATGCTGGGCATCCTTGCTTTGCTGTCCTTGGAAGCAGCTCCCAGGGGGGCATGGGGTTGATGAGAGTCAGGGGCAAGCAAGGAGTCCAGCAGCAACAGGGCAGCCTTCCCTCCAGGAACATCTGCAGACTTTATGATGGCTGGAAAAGATCTTCTATGCAGCTGGCACCTCTTGTGCGGTGTTTGTAGGAGTCCTGCCCTCCTTCACTCTTGGAAGCAGTTCCCAAGTAGTTCATGGGAGCTGTTGCAATCTTATTGCATATGCCGTGCCATTTAGCTGCTTTTCATGGTTGAAAGATTGTGCAGTGAAATACAAATAAATTAAATATTGAGATGTCTTATGCTCAAAGGATTGTCTGTGAATGACTTGTAATTGTGGGATGTTAGGAAATGAAAATTGCACTTCTCAGAAGTTGAAGACTTGCTGGACTTGTGAATAAAGTATTGTTAAATCAAGATTTTATTTTTTTTAAAAATATGGTTTTAAGATAGGATGCAAACTTTATTTAAATTTGGGATTTAGGACAGCTGACTTTACAATGCATAAGGCTTGCCAAACCAAACCAAATCAAACTTGTGTGAAGGAGACTCCAACCCTTTCACTTCCTGGTCCTCATGCAGGATTACTAGAGCGTGGGAGCACTCTAATAGTTTAGAATGGAGGGTGTAACACACCTTAAGTCCCAACATTCTATTTGCTATAAAATTGGCATGATTAAAGTTAGGATTGTGAAATTTGTGATGAAGGATCACTGCCTCTGCTTGGGGCCAGGGATGCTGAGATGGCTAAACAACAGGGCTAGCTAATCACGCAGTGATGTTTGGAGTGGCTGATCTTGCCCCTTAAACCCACCCAGAACCACAGAGCACATGGGTTTCAGTGACAGCCCTTCCTCCCCCCAAAATGTGGGGTTTCTGGGCTGCGGCTCCAATGGGACGCCCCATTGGAGGAGCATGGTTGGAGCCGGAGTGCTGGAGTTTGCCTGCGATGGTCCCAGGTGCAGAAAGAGGTTTATACTGGAGACAGGGACAGGAGGCTACAGGTGGGATGGAATTGATCGATCTTTCAGTGCTTCTCCCTCCAACTTTCCCAGCCCCACTAAGGAATGAGGGGTAAGCAGGTGCTCTGGGCTGATACAGTGGGTGTTCTGCAGGATGGGGGCAGAGGGTCCTGTGCAGAGCAGCCCTGTGGGGCAGAGTGGCAAGTGTAGTCCTCTTGGGAGGACTCTTAAGAGTGAGCCTCGGCCCAGGGAGGGAAATCCTATGGGGGAGCAGGGAGGGAGGGAGCATACACAAAGGGAGGGGGCATTAACAGGAGAGAGTAGGGGCAGAGCCTCTGTAAATAGCTTCCACAGTGGAAGCCCTGCACAGGGGGAGCACTTTACAGGGACCAGCTTTATTGGGGATACAGAATATGGAACCCAGTACAGGGGGAGGTCTGCAGAGTGGGCAGCATTGTGCAAGAAAGGAAGCCCTGTCCAAGGGGGAATGAAGTGGGGGAGTTCTGTAGAGAGAAAGAGCTGCAGAACAATGGCCATAATTGTGTTGGGAGGGAGCCCTGGACAGAGGAGAACTGAATGAGAGAGCTTTGTACAGGGGGAGAGCTGCAGGATGGGCAGCATTATGACAGGTGGAGAGTCCTGTACATGGGCACAGCAGAGTCGGGGAGACTTGTAGAAGGAGTGAAATAGCCAGGGGGTCCTGTACAGGGGGAAGGCCTTATAGAAAGCAGAATGGCCAGTGTTGCAGAATGGCACAAGGAAAAGAGCTCTGACAGTGGGGGGTAGAGTGGAATACTCCTGTACAAGCCATGTGCTAGAGAGATCAGAGAGAGCAGTTTTTGGAAGTTTGCAATGCTTAAACCTAAGCAAAGTTGTAGTATTCTTAGTAAAGCAGGGAGGTACCAGTAAAAATCCAGCTTCACCTTGTTTGCTATTTGAAGGAAGTAACAACCTTCTAAACTGAAGGGAGCAGCTCTTCCACCTTAGCCTCCCCTAAGCCCTGCTCCCATAGTGGTTATGCTGTTGAGCATTCTACTGTGCCAGCAGGACAAATTTTCTCCATTGCATTGTATTTAACAAAAAACTTGGATATTCCATAATCAAAAAACCTCTGGTTTACAAGAAGAGTTAAGGCTCTTGCAAATTCAGTCATGCACTAAAAAGCATGGAAATTGCAAGTTAAGGCTCCCACCGTAACATCCGTGCCATGTTAGTAGTAAAGACATTGTACAGTCTCACGTATTGTGCTTGCTTACAACTTAGGCTCCATGCACCCATACTTTGCCTTCACCTTTCAGCCCCAATTCTCTTCTTCTTTGCAGGTTGGGGTCAAAACTGAAGCTGCGGACAGGAGGGCATGAGCTGACCCCTCACCCCCTCCTTTCCCTCGATCCTTCCATTTCAGTTGGGGAGAATGGGACAGTTGACTTAATGGCTCACAACTGTCACTTTTACCCACTAGTCTCCACTGCCCTTCCAGAGCATAGTGAGCTGGGTAGAGTCGTATACAAATGTTTAATTAAAACTAAGTTGGGTATGCATTGAAATTAATAAAATGGAATGGCCATTGGAAGGAATGGAGGCAACAGCAGTGCCAATTTCTAAATAAATACTATTGTCATTCCAACATCCAATTAAGTGATTGTGAAATTATACAACACAGTTGCATCTTTGGGAGTACATAGGGAAGGCAAGAGGGTGTGAAATGATGAGGAAGGCACCAGATGCAGTAAGTGGAATGGTTGGAATGACAGGGAAAAATACAAAGAGTGTGCAGGATTAAGTAAGTGTGTGGAATGACAGGAGGAATTAGAAATAGTTACCATAACAAGGTTCTGAGTGAAATAACTGATTTGGAAGACTGATGGAATACCAGGGATAGCAGTCCTATTGTTTTACCCACTTACCATGGCTGACTCCCTATCCTTTGACTCCCAGTAGCCTCCCTCCTTGTTGTTCCATTTCCTCTTTTGTTTTGTCATTCCACACACACGCTTCTGTTCCATATGACACATACAGACAAACATTGTATGTCCCAGGACTTTTAAGTTCTCTCTGAGGGGAGTGGGGGTTACAGGGTTCGAGGGGAAACTTGGACTCCTGGGTTGTCTGTTACAAGGTTGAGAGCAAGGGAGAAGAGAACAGGCTCAGAAACAGGACTATTGAGTTGCTTGTGAAGGGAGTGCAACCTACTGGATTAGAGTGGGGGTGGAGAGGCTGGAAGCCAGGAATCCTGAGTTCTCTGTTACAGAGGTGGGACCAAGGAGATTAGAGGAGGAGAAAGGGTGGGAGCCAGAACTCCTAAGTTCTCTCTTTCTTAAAGAGGAAACCGAGGGGGTGAGGGGCCAGCTCATGCCCTCCTGTCCCCAGCTTCACAGTTGCCCCCAACCTGCAAAGAGGAAGAGGATTGGGCCTGAAAGATGAAGGCAAAATGTGGGTGCATGGAGCCTAAGATGTAAATGAGCACAGTATGTGAGACTGTACAATGTCTTTACTGCTAACATGGCACGGAGGTTAAGGCGAGAGCCTTAACTTGCAATTTTCATGCTTTTTAGTTCACGATTAAATTTGCAAGAGCCTTAACTCTTCTTGTAAACCAGAGGTTTTTTGATAATGGATTAGCTATTGGCTCTCTCCATTGTTATACGAATAGAGTGACCTGGACTCCCTTTACTCTGGCATATTCTCCTGGAAAGGCAGATGCCAGTCTTCACTATCTGTGATTTCAGCCCTTGGTGGGCAGAGTACTGTTGTCATGACCTCCTTTCTGCCCCTCTGCAAGAGGTAAGTTGCTAAGGCAAAGGAGTGAACTTCTCCTGTCTCAGCTACTCAGCACCCTGAAGGGACTTGTGTCTCCCTTCCATACAAATTGGTGATGCACTTTGCCTATGTAACAGGCGACTTGACTGCTTAGATGCCTTTCAAAACAGAATGTACCATTTAACTTGGGGTCTTGGAATTCCTCCAGTGAACACCTGTCAAACATTGTGACTAAAGGAAAACTACCAACATATTTTCCAAACACAAGTGAGGCTGCTTTTATACAAGCGGGTCGCAGTTGTGCAACCCACTCGTGTGATTTTTCAAAATACTGCAAGGCAGGATTATATGTGACGATGGACGCGATCATGCACATTCAAGGCGGTCGCGCATTGTTTTCTGACCATGAACTAAATACCTTGATGTGTGAGGTATTTAGTTCATGGTTGTCAAACAACGCACGACCGCCTTGAATGCACGTGATTGCGTCCATCGTCACATAATCCTGTCTCGTGGGATTTTGAAAAATTGCGCGAGCGGGTTGCACAACTGCGACCTGCTCATATAAAAGCACCCACGAGCATCTACCCTGGTAGGTACCTGGGCTCCTGTGTGGGAGGCAGAAAGCCCACAGCAATCTGGCAGATTGGGAAAAATTCCTCCCTAGCTTCATAAAAAGGGCAACTAGCATAGATCTATAACCGTGATTAGGAAGGTCAGACAACTCTGCTCTTTACCCAAAACCTGTCTTAAGGGTGAGGAAATGGAGAATTTTATGGACATTTGGATAAGAAGTGGAGCTCGACCACTTGAAGCCCTTCATCTCAAGTCTGATTAGAACTATAACTCTGGCCTGCTTTTGATAATAAGCCAAAGTATGCAAGATCACTTTTTGAGATCGGTTTTCACAGAAAATGGATGCGTGATCCTTGCAGATAATTCTTTGCCCATTAGAGCCACTCTAACTAACACTCAGGCACTTTCCCTGTGTTGCCAAATAAACCCTCTTCCATTGTGCTCAATTCACTTGGGGTGGGCGGTGGCTCAGGTGGTAAAGCGCATGCTTTGCATGTATAAGGTCCCAAGTTCAATTCCCGGTATCTCTGATTCAGGATCTCTGGTAGCATGCCTGAGTGAGGCCTGTTTCGACACTCTGGAGAGCTGGATTTGAAACCCTGCTGCTGTGTCAGGTTGTGACAATACTGGGCCAAAAGGAACCACTGGTCTGACTCCCATTGGATGGCGGGAGCTGCCAGGACTTGCCTCCCCCCACTTTCACAGCCTGGCAAATGAAATGAACATGCCTAGCGCGGTCAGATGACATCATCCCGCTGCATTGCTCTGGGAGGCCCTGTTGGGAGGGGCCAGGAAGCAACCAGAAGGAGCGGCTGAAGAGTGCTGAAAGAAGCTGCTGCTACTCCTGCCGCTAGGTGTGTTTAATTTCATTTGCCAGGCTGGGGAGGGCGTGAGGTGGGGGAGGCAAGCTCTGGCAGCAGAAACCAGCCCTGCGCTGCACCTATGAGGCTGGGGAAGGCGGAGGAGGCAAGCCCTGGTAGCCCCCCCATAACACAGCCCGGTGAGGTGCAGAATCTGGCCCTGAGCCTCCCAGACTCGCACGGAATTATTACAAAAATTCCATGGGAGAATCGGGACCCTGCTTATATCTTTATCCCCAGTCCTGGCAGCCCTATTTACGGGAATTAACGCCTCGGGAAACATCCCAGAGGACTGGGGCGAAGCCATTGTGGTTTCAATCTACAAGAAAGGCTGCCCAGCTGACCCCAGTAATTATAGACCAGTTAACCTCCTCAGTATAGCCAGTAAATTATATGCCAAATTTTTACTGTTGAAGCTTAAAGGGTGGCTCGTGGCACAGACTATTATGGAAAATGAGCAGATTGGTTTTAGGGAGGGGCGGTCGACAAGTGATCATTGTTTTGTACTCTCCCATTTGATTCAGAAATATGTTGGTCCCCAAAAGGTGCTGTATGTGGCGTTTGTTGATCTTAGAGCTGCATTTGATTTAGTGCCTAGGTTGCCTTTGGCAAAAGCTTGCTGCTCTCAATATGGATGGGAGACTTCTTTTGCTAATCAGCAGCTTGTATAAGAACACTTCTATCAGGGTCAGATTAAACCAGCATGAAGCTCTATCTGATACAATTCCAACGGGGAAGGGAAGTTAAACAGGGCTGCATTCTAGCCTCTGTCTCGTTTAATATTTATCTTATTGATTTGGTGAAGGTGCTTTCAGCAGTACATGGCCACCCCCCTATATTAGTGATACCAGCATTTTATGCCTGTTATATGCTGATGACACGGTGTTACTTTCTCGTATGCAGGTGGGTCTGAGACGTTTCTTGGAGACCTTTGGGCAATATTGTAGGGAGAATCTTTTAGAGATTAACTATGATAAGACTTAGGTCGTGATTTTCTCCCGAAGAAAATGGTGCCATAGGTGGCAGATAGACAATAGCGTAATTGAACAAGTCAGGGTCTATAAATACTTAGGACTTTCGTACCAAGCAAATGGTGGCTGGTCAGTGCATTTTCAGGCTATTCGGGACAACACTAAACAACTTAATAAAGCGTTGTTAGTTTTTTTCAGATCACAGGGTGGACCGTTGGTTACTCCAGCGATCAAGATATTTGCACAGAAGTGCGTTCCCTCATTGCTTTATGGAGTACACTTATGGGCCCTGGGGAAAATTTAAAATCTGGAAAATCTTCAAACAGGCTTCATTCGATCTTTGCTAACAGCGCCCCCAGGGATAAATAACCAGACTCTCATCATGGAATATGGATTGCATACATTACAAGAGAGGGTTTGGTCAGGGGCAATTGATTATTGGCTAAGGCTGTATTTTAGAATGACTGCGCCATTATCCCTACTGGTATCAGATGATAGAACCCCTAACATCTGGGCGAAGTTGGTAGCGGGAAAAATAATTAGGTTGGGCTTTAACCCGGAGGTTTTGGCACCAGGGGATTATAAAGATGCAAAAAAGGTAGTTTTGGGAAGACTGACTGATAACATCCATCAAGAAATGAATGCGTCGATTAGAGATAGTGGAACTTTGGGTGCATATACGTTGCTGGCTAACAGTAAATATTTGCCAATGCCCTATCTGGATAGCAACCTTACACCAAAGAATAGAAGGATTTTTCTCCTGGCTAGATTAAATTGTTTCCCTTCAGCATTGGTCGAAGGAAGACATAGAGGAACACCTTTGGCAGAGCACCTATGCCGATGTAATTCCCAACAAATTGAGACCATAAAACATATTTTGCTTGACTGCCCAGTTTTTACCGAGGCACGAAAGAAATTTATTCTTCCTTTGATTTCCCCTTTTCCTGGTAGATCCTGGGAATTCTATAGGAAACTGCTTCTGGGTGACTGTTCCAGCAAAGTGACGGAGAAAGTGGGCTTGTATTTGGGGTTTGTCTATATAAAGAAGGTAAACCAGGATGCTATTATACTCTTAAGTACCCGGAAGTGATTACTGAATATTTATGTTCCGGCAGGTCCAGGCTGTTTAGCAAAACTTTTTCTGGCCTACTGTTAAATTTTTAGGGGGATTTTATACATGTTTTCTGTATGATTGTTTTGTATGGAGGGCCCATGGTGGCCTTATGATTGTGTGCAATGGCCATCGGCCAAGCAATAAAGCTTATTATTATTTTTATTATTTATTATATCCTTATAGTCTTGTGCATTAAATGTTGTGAAGAATTGGAACTAAAATTCATTAATGCCATTTATATCTACTGTTGGTAGATTGATGTCTACTGTTGCAATCCAATTTTAATAACTCCCTTTCTCCCCTCTGTCGCCTGTATTTCTGTAATGACATGATTTTTCGGGGGTAGATTTTATTTTAAATTTTCTTATGTTAACATTGGTGTAGATGTTTTGTGACCAATCAGTTTTTCTGTTCTTTGGTACAGGGCTAATGATATATATTAACAACATTTTGGACTCTGAGAATATGTATTGATTGCTGAATTATTGCTACCTGGAAATTCCTCTGGTATTAGAAAATAAAAGCCCAAATAATTATTACTATTCACTATTTTGTGGGTTCTTCCCATGTTCATGGCAGCGTACCAGATGTAAAAATGAATGTCTTGAAAAATTTAGTCTGAAAGAGAAAGCAGAACCTGATTTGTTGGGAGAAATAATTAACTTGCAAATTAACTTGTATCTATAATGTATAGGGATATATGTGTGTGTTTTAGGCATGGAACCCATCTATAAAAAAAAATAGGTGTGTGTGTGTGTATGTGTGCATATATACTGTGTTACAAATTAAAATACTTGCACAAGTTGAGTTTCCTCATAAAAAGAATACTAATAAACACTTTGACTGGGATCTTCAAGTGATATGGATATGGGACAATGTGGTGGGTTGGGGGAGGCAAAGATAGCTTTCCACTCTCATGATCTTGGGAAAAACTGGTGCTAGTTCATTTTGCCAGTATAACTTGCAGCATCTCCAGAGCTGGTCAAACGGCTCTAAGTTTTATTAGTTTGAAGTGACCGTCAATGAGCTATGCCTCTTGTTGTTTCCTAAACGTCCTGTGTGTCACAAGGCGAGAACTGCATTAAATCCCATTTGCAGCATTTCCAAGCCATTCTTCTTTCTGAAAAAGTTAACCTATAAATGATGAACTAGGAAGGCTACATCTTAAATCTACCATTAAATGATTAATATTAAAAAGAGAACAGAATGACCAGTTACATTATCAAATGCAGTGGGAACATATTTCAATTCCTCTTCTCCCCAACTGTGTTCAGTGACTTAGGATCATAGGGCTGGAAGGGACTGAGAGTGACCGGAGCGCCAAGGTTCATCTAGTCTAGTCCCTTGCACTGAGGTAGGATTTGTAAACTGCGCCAACAGATGAATCCACAAACAGAAGAATAGAGCCTGTAACAGAATGACAACAGCATGCTGATGTCCAAAATAACAAGGAGTGACTTAACATATAAACAGAAGTAAAAATGGGAATAATTTCCCTGATATTCTGCAATATTCAACTATAAAAACTGCATTATGCATTTTTGCTCTCTGAAAAGCATACTTGCAGTATGAGGTAGAGTCCTTCATTATGGCCGCTTTTAGATGAGTGGTGCGCGATTGCGCATCGCCATTGCGCATATTTTGAAACGTCCGCATGATGTAATTAGATGAGACGGAAGTGGGTTATTATGTGCATATTACGGCGGTGGCGCATTTTTAAAGTCCGCGAATTAAATAGCTCACAATCGAGCTGCTCGTCTAAAAGCTGCCATCTCTTCTGCTTTTCATGTATATATTTAAAACCATTGGCAGTAAGTGCTATATTCACTACCACATTTACTTTTCTTACTTTGGATTTCCTACCATTGTTATGCTTTAGATTTCGTATAGAAAAAAACAGGTTTTCATCTGTAAAATGAATAGACGTATAATTTTTCCTTTATTTTATTATGATCGCTTATTGAAGTGGAGCATCAGCAGAATAAATCTGTGCTAAGGATCAGACTGTGATACATGGCATTTATGTAATTTACATAAAAAGAAGCATAGTTAGGTCTTAATTGTATTTAGGCCTTAAAACAAAGTTTATTATGGCTGTGATCCACAAACCACATACTCTGGAGTAGCTCATCACCATCCTGCCTGTCCCCCAAGCCCGTAGCCTAGGCTTCATCTTTGATTCAGCCCTTTCTTTTAAACCCTACATTGACTCTGTTGCTAAATCCTGTCTCTTCTCCCTCCATAACATTGCTAAGATTCTCCCTTTTCTCTCTGTCTCGTCTGCCAAAACTCTTGTTCATGCTCTGGTCATCTCTCGCCTCGATTACTGTAACCTCCTTCTCACTGGCCTTCCCCGGTCTCACCTTTCTCCCCTCATCTCTGTCCAAAACTCTGCTGCCAGGGTCATCTACCTCGCCAGTCGCTTCGACCATGTGCAGCCCCTCCTCTCTTCGCTTCACTGGCTTCCCCTTCCTGAACGAATCCTGCACAAGCTCCTAGTCTTCACCTATAAAGCTCTTCACAACCTTGCTCCCCCTACCTCTCTGCACTTATCGCCCTCCATACTCCAGCCCGTGCACTTCGCTCCTCCTCTGTCCCCTCTCTCGCCCTTCCACGCCTTCCCTGCTCCCCTAAGCGCCTTCGTCCCTTCTCACTTGCTGCCCCCCATGCCTGGAACTCCCTCCCTGTCCACATCCGCCTTGCCCCCTCCCTTCATACCTTCAAATCTCTCCTTAAAACTCACCTCTTTCGCTCTGCTCTGTCTGACTCTTTATCCTGCTGAGCCACTATTCCTATACCTACGATCGGTTTACCCTTATCCTTGCAACATGGACCTGCCTGCTGTCATTCTCATTGTAACCAACCAACCAATTTTATTACTTTGTAAAGTGCCAGGTACACTGCTGGCGCTATATAAATGTTTGTTAATAATAAATAATAATAATAGCTCATGAGGCTTCCCAGGGGCTACTCCAGGGTTAATTAGCTTGTGGATCACAGCCTCTGAGTGTTTTAGCATACGTTTGCTACATTCAAACTCATAATATTTCATTTGGTTTAGTTAATCTAGTCATTTTTCATAAATCAGTGCTTGTTTTTACAATAAGTTCAGTGTTCCATGTGTACAGACCTTTGAATTTAGAAATAGCAACCACTTTTGACTATTTTTCAAATGGAAGATTTATACTGATTTCCTCTGATGTTTTGTAGTAGCTAAAATTAGTTTAGGAAATAGAATAAAATTGCAACTTTGATTTGAGCATTGACCATACATGCATCACCAATGTCCTAATTTGACATACACGGTTGGGAAACTTTACCTGATCAGTAGTGACAAGCCTATATTAATTCCCATTACTTTGCTTGAAAGAAAGGAAGTGTAATCAATTTGATTTATTATCACGTTAGTTACACTAGCAACATTTTACACACATTTCATAATTTATAAACATCATCTTTGGTCTATTTCCATTGTGCAATGAGATGTGTTAGACTAAAATCGGTTGTGGTCTTCGTCAGTTCGATTAACTTTATATTGTTATGCCCACTTTCTTCTTTTTTTTTAATTTACCAAGCTTGGCGATAACATCTTACTTGGTTAAAAATGGAGATAATTTTGAATTTTCTTCTTGCTACACTATCTGTTGTGTGCCTATAGAGACCTTTGAGATGTATACACGAGGAAGAATTTTCACCATTGAACTAGAAAATGTCTTATTAGATGCTTCTTTTAAATATTTTCTGGTGGTGACTGGTTGTTATTATTATTATTTATTATTATTAGTTGTAGATATTATTATTATTATTATTATTATATTATTTAGTTAGTATTTATATAGCATAAGCAATGTTCCTGGTGCTTTACAATAATTGGTTATTGACAGGTCTCTGCCCCAGTGGACTTTACAACCAGAGAGAGAAAGAGAGCGCTAGGGAGGGGAACAGAGGGAGAGACAGGAACACGTTCATGAAGCTGCAGGTACACATGCTTAACTTGGTTACAGGGGAGAAGGGGACCCTAAGAAAATCAAGGAGGAGATTGTATTACACAATGTTCTGTACTGTATTACACAGTACTATTCAACTGTTTAATGAACATAAGCATTACATGGAGGGATAGCCTCTATTCCAGCAGTTAGCATGGATGGGAATTCCATCTACTTCAGTGGGACCTATGTCTGTGGTAATGCAGTCCCCCTGCAGGGCTGCACCCAATTAAATTAACGTGAACTACACTTTAGAGCTATTACATTTCCCTTGTGCTGTGTCTGTCCTCTTTTTGTTCTCTAGATGATGATGGATCACTTTTTCACTGTCTGGTCATTCCCTGCTTTCCTATTATCTCTTCCTTGCACTTGAAGTACAGTAGACCAATTGCCTTCTATACTTTCTGACTACACTATGCTTAATTTTTTGTTTTTAATATCTTTAGTAGGGATTAGACCAGGAATGGGGAGCCTCAGGCCTGGGGGCCAAATGTGGCCTGTGGCTAGTTTTTCTGACCCCTTTCTGGATGCATTTCCTTATCCCCGGACACAGTGAAAAACTGAGCTGAGGTTAAGGGGGCAGAGATGAGTACATGCATGCACACAAGGATAGGAGATAGATCTGTGGTATGAATCCAGGACCTAGACCCTCCTTTTCTTGAGCTCACCCCTTTAGCATCCCCACCCCAACTTCTATGTGATCCTCACAGCTTGGGCTTATTTTCAAAGTGGCCTCTGGGAAGGAAAGGTTTCCCTATACCTGGCTTAGACCAATTTCCATTCTAGGTCTCATTTTCATGTATGTCCAGTCACATGCATATGCAGGCTCTGAATGTTTCCTGTTTTTATCATCATCGCATTTATTGATCAAGCGTCAGGCCATATCAAACATAATTACACACACAAATAAAAATGATTTAAACTTTTTTTTAAAAAAGTATTAGTATAATTAGCAGAGAAAAAAATACGGAGAAACCAAAACCTATGGACAATGCCCTTACCCGTCACAAGAGCTTAAGCACAGGCTAGCCAAATTCCTGAAAATTTAAAATACAGATTTAACCAATATCTAAGGACAACGTTATAAAGTCCTTGCCCTTCTTCAGAGCATAGACACAGACCAGCCAAACTCCTGGGTGTTAAACTATCTTAATTGGATTTCTATTTCAGTTCTTTGCACACCAGCTGAAAGGCCATGCCATGTAAAATAAAATGACCATACAAACAACAAATACAGAATTCTCTCAGATTTCCTGAAATATTGGTCAAAGCCCATTTCGCCGTCAGTTTCATAGCGGAAGCAGCAAAAATAGCCGCTGCTCTTGAAATGGTCTCCCTGGAATAATTTAATAGATAGCAAAGCAGCTGTGAAGGCGAGCTCAACATCCAATACTGGATATTGAGGTCCTGAAATAACTGGTAACGAATATGCCCGTAAACTGGGCAGAAAAGCAGGAAATGGGCTAGATCCTCCACCACCCCTGCCCCACAGATGCCAATCCTATTGGAAAAGCTAATCCTAGCATACCAGTCATGGGACACCAGAGGGTGTTTTCAGACGTTACGCGGTCCCAATTCACCACAGTGGATTCACAGCGGTGGGGAGCCAAACAACCACCCCCCGTGGTCAAGGAGAGCCCCGAACAGACGTGACGGGATCAGGACCACGGCAGGGAATTGGGCCGCCAGACCGTGACCCGGGCCAGCGCAACAGACGTGACACGATCCCCGGCCACGGTCGAAACACCCAGAAGGCACCGGGGAGGGGCAGGACACAGGCATGGCCGGCGGAGGGCAAACGAAGCTAAAAGCGCCAAAAGGGAATGCCCACACAAGGGAAATGGGAAGGGAGGGGGAAGAGGGAGGAGAGCTGCCGAGGTACCACACACAACAGACACAGAGACAACGAGGGCACAGTGGAACACACAGCACACAAACCCGTACGGGCCCATACACACCCATACGGGAAAGGAAAGGAAGGGGGGACACAGTGGGGCAGACAACACGCATGGTACAACGGGCACAGGGGGGAGGGGG
>QEPC01007715.1:319369-337950 GCA_003113815.1 Sphenodon punctatus | reverse complement strand
GGCCCTCCCCACTCCTTGCCGGTGTGCCTCACCTTGGCCTTGGAGCCGCTGCCTTCTTGGGGGGTGGCAAGGGGAGGGGGTACATTGGCTCACTCCCTGCCCTGGACCATGGCGCTCCCCACGAGGCGTGGGGCTACTATTGAGCTACTTCATGTGCAGTATGCGGTCCAGGGCATCATAGTAGGGGGCGGTCCGGGCTCCGTGCCCAGACCGCTGGTTGTTGTCCCGAATGGCCTTGTACCCTCTCTGAGTTCCTTGGCCTTCGATTGGCACTGTGCCACGGTCCTGTGATGCTCCGCCGCCTCCATTTCCCGCACATCTCCCGGAACACGTTTGTTGCGCTGATTTGACCGTGAGCTCCAGTTGATGCTCCAGGGTTCCCCAGATGCGAATAAACTCCTGGGTGTCCCTGAGCCCCCATTGGCCCCCTCTGTGGTAGGGCTGTCTCCCCCATGGTCCCTTCAGTTCCTCCTCCTCCTCCTCCTCCGCCTGGGCTGCGCCCGTCTCCTCCGGGGGCTCGGGCTTCCGGGCCTGTTTCCGTGTCTGCAGGACATGGGGGTGGTGGCGGTTGGTTGCTGTTCTGCCCCTGTGCTGCCGGGTCCCCTCCCCTTTGGTCCCCTTACCCGTTTCCGGGGTTCCTCTTCCCCCGGCCCGGTCGTTGTCCCTGGGGCAGCCCGTCCCGGCTGATGCTGCTGCTGTCCTTCCATCTTCTCCATATGCAGCATGACCACCTCCGCCTGCGCCTCCTCTGCCTCCTCCTTCCCCTTGCTCTCCTCTCCTTTTCGCCTCGCTCCATCCCGCCACGTTTCCCTGCTGCGGTGTGCCCTTTAAATCTCCCGCGGCCTGTGTTGTTGCTGGTTGCCTGGCAGCGATGTTGCGTGCTTTGTCCCCGACTGGGAATCATTTTTTTTGCTTCAGGCTGTTGGTTGCTGTTCAGACGTTACTTTTTTTTGTTTCCTGTTGGGAATCGCATTGACCACGTTTTCGGAGCTGGTCCGGGCCGGAGCGCCGGAAGCGTGGTTGATTTTGACCCCTGGTGGGTATTGACTGGTGAACATCTGGTGGCCGCTGAACAGACGTTCAGGGTGCTTTGGCCCCGCCGCGAGGTTGAGTGTGGTTCACTGTGGTTGACTGTGATCTTGTAACGTCTGAAAATACTCAGAGGTACCATAGTTTGGAGTCTTAAAGCAGTAAAAGCTTTTCTATGTGAAAAAGAACATAGCAAGGTAAAGTAAGTAGAACCATTGGCACTCAACATCCAGTATTTGAACCAAGGGGATATCCGTGAAACAGCCGCCAAGAACTGCGAGACATGCAGATCATTATGTATTTGTTGCCTAAGCAACTGTCTAACCTCCCTCATAGGGAGAGCCACCATAGCATCCCATGAAAACACCAGCTTATTAAGAGAACTAGTAACATGCCTCTTCCAAGAACTTTTGCCAAAACCACCCAGATCAGATTTTCTTTCAGGCAGAGCCATAATAGGGAAGCCGGTGGAGAGTGAAGAACTTTGAGCCAGTAGAAGAGAAGAAGCCATATACTATTAGAAGTCAGCGACTTAATACCAATCTCTAGACGCAGTACAGCAGCTGACGTCCCTGGTGGAACACTCAGGGAACTTCTCATCCAGATGTTCTGGATGGCCTCTAATATAGGAGCCTCCCTCCCGTCCCCCAAGATCTGGGGGACCACCTTCCTCTCAAATACTCTTTTAGCTGGAGCAACCAAACGTACCCCTCTTAAGATTACAAAATCTCACCAGGGCATTCACAGATAGCGCTGCAATTTGCCTGGCAAATTTAACATGAAGCCCCCAGGAACCAGTGGTAAAGAACACAATACCTAGATATTTGAAATATTTAACCTGCTGCACCTGGTGGTAACTTAGCTACCAGGTGTATTCCGTAGAAGAGGAGACAAACACCATTACCTTGGACTTGTCATAGTTGATAAGTAGTAGTTCTGCCCTATGCCAGTCCCCAAAATCTGATAAAAGCTGATGAAGCCCTGAGCAAGAAGTTGAGAGCAGGATCATACCGTCTGCATACATTAAAGCTGGGAGTTTCTGCATACCTGACTTAGGCGCCATATACTCTGCCTTGTCTTGCAGATCAAGACATTGACACAGATGTTGAAAAGGGTTGGGGCTAAAAGGCAACCCTGTCTTACACCTGATGTTATAGGGATTGAGTCCAAAAGAGTCCGTCTCCAGTCTAATCGAACCCGTACATTTGTATTGGAATTAGAGGGACCTAATCGGGAACAACAACCTTCCATCAATCTGAAGCACCAACAATTTTGCCTAAAGCCTTTCTCTCTTAATCTGGTCAAAAGTGAATGAAAAATCAATGAATGCCACAAACAACTTCTGCTCTTTCCACCTAAATCTTTCAACCAAATGGGAAAGAACAAAACAATGGCTCAGGGTACATTTCCCCTCACAAAATCCTGCCTGTTCTTCCGTTAGGATTCCCTTTTCAGAGTTCCAGTTCCTCAATCGGATCAAAAGAAGCCCAGCATATAATTTGACTGTAATGCAAAGCAAATTTATTTGGTGGTAATTACAAGGATCATCTCCTGTCCCTTTGACTCTGGTAAACCAGCTATCAGGAATTTTCCCAGATTTATTAATCTGTGTCAACAAATTAGCAATGATGTCAGCCCACCAATTGGGGAACTGCTTGGTTTCCTGTTTTGAGAAAACAGCAATGGTCCCCAGGCTACTGTTCTGGTTGCCTTCATCATAAATTGACCAAATTTTTTAAAAATGAAATTAAATCGAAACAAAACCAAAGTATAACAGCAACTATAAAAGTTTTGAAAGACAGGCTAAGTAGGCAGTATGCCAACTTTTCAAACATTTTGCTTTGCTTCACTATCCATTCATAGATGTTTAAAATCAGTTAAGTAAAAGAGCAGTGGTGGCCCTTGAACTGTTCTGCTCCCAGGCTTACAATGTTCTCTGACGCGGGAAAGCCAGAAGCTCAGGCCATTATCTCCTATTCTTCACCATCTCTTCCTCACCCTACCGTCAAATCTTGACAAACCAGCAGTGGCTTTCAAAAGACAGAAATGCTGCCTAGATTTCTGTGTGCTAGACTTTTCCTCTTCTCCTGAGAAGAAAGGGTCAGCAGCTCTATCTATGCTGTTGTCTGGTCCCAGTCAGTTTGCTTGCCTGCTCCAGATTCTTTTTTACCTTGCATGAGTAGACAAACGGATTTTTCAAGAGATAGTACCATCTCGAGTCGCAAAATTACTAATTCACAAATATGGGATCCAGAACACGGTGAGCGGTTCTCTATAAGGATATTATGACCTAACCAAAGACCAATTTGGTCTAGATGTAATTTTAGAATAGTCGTGCAAATGCCCACAGGCTAAGTACTAGCTAGATATTTACATAGATTGACTTAGCATTTGGGAGTGCTGGAACTCCAGGGTGGCTCCAAAAATGTCAGTTTTGACACAGATTTTTTCCTGCTACATTTTCTTCTCTCCACTTACATGCGAACAACACAAATCCTTATCTAGCTAGCACAGATTTCACTAGTGCATTTGACCTTACTACGACCCCTTTGCCTATCTTTATTTACACTAATGCTTCCATATATTTATTTATGCTTCCTTCCTAATCCACTGTTTTTACTATTCTGTTCTATTTTAGTCTTCTTAGCAACTTAACCCTTTTGTTTCCCACACTGCCCGATAACAAGAATATATTTTAGTGCTAAATTAATTAGTAGTAATAGCTAAACCAGACTCCTTGATACGTGAATAGAGGGTGCTTGGGGGGAGGGAATGGAAGCTAGGTAAATGCTCAATAGAAAGAATTTGGAAGTTTCTTGTCACTAGCTTTGAAAAACTACAAAAAGCTGAGTGTGCGCCCAGACGTGTTCACTGTATAGTCTCCTTTCTGAACAGCTGCTGCTTGTAAAAAAAAACAACAAAAAAAAACACAAAGTAAGTATGCATAAACATTCAGTTGTATGTATAGTCTCTTTTCTCACCTTATTGTAATTCTGTTTACATTTTAGTCAATTGACCAGTCAATATTGGTCAAATAATGGTCAAGTATTTTTAAAGCATTAACTTATTAGAACAGTATCAAAGAGAGACTTTAATCATCAGCCAGTTAGATACTTATGCTAATTACAAAAACAAATTAGTTAACTGTTATGGGAAATAATGAAATTAACTTTTTAAAAATTGTAATGAATTATTATAATTTTTAACAATGTTAGGTTACTATAAAGAAACAATATTCAAAACTGAACAGTTCTCCTTGGCTTTTATTCTGGAAGCCAAGGAGAAGAAGAATCCTGACCCTAGCTTTTATTAGGGTCAGCCTGAACAATTACCAAATTTTTAAAAAATGAAATTAAATCGAAACAAAACCAAAGTATAACAGCAACTATCAAAGTTTTGAAAGACAGGCTAAGTAGGCAGTATGCCAACTCTTCAAGCATTTTGCTTTGCTTCACCATCCATCATCAGAATACCGAGTCAACTCTTTATGGATGACATGCCCTTGATCTGATATTCTGCACTGGCCTTGAGTCAGGGGATCTGGTGGTGGGGATGTGTCAGCTGTGCCTTTGTCATGGTTGGATCATTATCTCTTCCGGACCAGTCTCCTGGTGCATATCTCAGACTCTGACCTCGCCACTGTCATCCATGCCTTCATCACCTCGAGGCTGGATTACTGCAATGCGCCCTACGTGGGGCTGCACAAGAAGCTGGTCCGGAGGCTGCAGCTGGTGCAGAATGCTGCAACCCGTCTCCTTACGGGGGCGGGTCGCAGGGAGCACATGACACCAGTGCTCCGGGCTCTGCACTGGCTGCCTATAAAGCACCGGGCCAGGTTCAAGGTGCTGGTTTTAACCTTTAAAGCCCTTCACGGCCTGGGCCCTGCTTATCTGCAGGACCACCTCACTCCCCATGTGCCCGTGCAACCCTTGAGATTGTCCATGGGAGCCTTTTTGGAGGTTCCCTGGGTGAGGTGAGTGGCCACCGATGTTGGATCTTTTTCGGTGGCTGCCCCTGTGCTGTGGAATTCGCTCCCAGCTCGGTTGGCTCCCACTCTCCTGCTGTTTCGGCGTGTATGTAAGACCTGGCTGTTCTGTCAGACTTTTGGCGAGGGGTAGGGGTGGGGTGGGGGATTCCCCCGCATTGCATTGTATTTTAAATTGTTTTAAATAGTTTACATTGTTTTACAAAAATTTTACTGAGTGTTGTTCGCTGCCCTGTGGGCAGGAGGGGCAGAATATAAATTTTAAATAAATAAAATAAATAAATATCTGCCCCCGGAAGATTCCCCAAACTGATGAATATTTGAACCAGTTCAGTTGGTTCGTTCCTGGAGACCTGTGTAACCAGAGAGGTTCTGGAATGCTCTAGGCGAATTTCCTCCCAGTCTCAACAATTGATCGCTTGATGACCTTATAGCTCTTTGGAACATCTTGCTGACTGAGGCCATTGACAGAATGGCTCCTAGGCATCTGCTTCCTGGACGTCAACGACGTAGGTCCCTGTGGTTTACGGAGGATCTGTGACAAATGAAGCAGGAAAAGCGGTGGTTAGACCGACAGTTGTGCTGTAATCATACTGAAGCCGACCGATTGCAGCATAGAGCTAGTTTTTAAGCATGTGCTGTAGCTGTGTGGGCAGCAAAGATGATGATCTTTGCTACCCTCATAGCATCTACGAAGTCGTGTCCAGCTGAGCTTTTCCAGGTTGAGCAGAGGCTGGTCAGTCGGGCCTCTCTCCGCCTAGAACTGGAATACCCTAGCGCTTGCTGTGACATGTTTGTCGACTTTTTCGCGGATGAAATCATTCTGATTCATCACTACTTCGATGCCGGTAGATTCATGCCCGTCCTGGCTAGTCACAACCTGCTAGGAGACGTTAGGGCCATTGCTGGTCGGGGTTGTCAATGCCTCCTTTAGGGAGGACAGGGTGCTGGGCCGCCTTAAAGAGTTGGTGGTATGGCCTCTGCTCAAGAAACCATCTCTTGACGTTGACTCCCCTGCTAGCTGTTGGACAGTCCCTTTTTAGGGAAGGTTATTGAATGGGTGGTGACTCAGCAGCTTCAGGGGTATCTGGATAGGATCAGCTTTCTGGATCCCTCGCAGTCCAGCTTTTGCCCTGGGTTTGGCACTAAGACTGCATTTGTGGCTTTGGTTGATGACCTGCGCCGTGAATTAGATCAGGGCAGATCATCTCTTTTTTGTTTTTATTAGATCTGTCATCCGCGTTTGATACCGTTGGCCACGAGATGTTGGTGGCTCGCCTGTGGGACCGGGCTGGGGTGGGAAGAATTGTTCTTGAATAGTTCCACTCGTTCCTGACTGGGAGAACTCAGCGGGTGGTTCTCGGGGCGTGTTCATCATCTCCCTGATACCTCTTGTGTGGAGTCCCACAGGGTTCTATTCTATCCCCCCTCCTGTTCAACGTGTATATGCAGCCTTTGGGCGAGGTTGTGAGAGTGTTCGGCATATGATGTCATCAGTTTGCCGACGATACACAACTCTACCTCTCTTTTTCTGCAGACCCAGACCCGGCAGTTTCGGTGCTTGCCTGGTGTTCGGCAGTTGTGGGGGATTGGATGAGGGCGAGCCATCTAAAGTTGAATCCCGACAAGACTGAGGTGTTGCTGGTGGGTAAGACTGAGGGGGTGGTGGCTCCTGTCGTTGACGGGGTTTGCCCCCCATTGGCTACTCAGGTCCGTAGTCTGGGGTGCTCCTTGATTAGTTTTGTTTGAGTTTTTTCAACCTTGGTGTCCATCGGTGCTCCTTGATTCACAGCTCTGCCTGGATTCCCAGGTGGCAGCTGTGGCGAGGAGTGTTTTTTGCCTGTTACATGTGGTGCGACAGCCACATGTCTCAGACTCTGACCTGGCCACCATCATCCATGCCTTCATTACCTCTAGATTGGACTATTTCAACGCACTCTACATGGGGCTATCCTTGGTGATGGTTCGGAGGCTGCAGCTGGTGCAGAATGCGGCACCCCATCTCCTGATGGAGACGGGTCGTCACGAGCACATTACACAAGTGCTCCGTTCTCTGCACTGGCTGCCTGTTGTCTTCCGAGCTTGATTCAAGGTGTTGATAATGAACTATAAAACCCTAAACAGCCTAGGCCCTGCTTACCTACAGGACCGCCTCATGCCCCGGACCATGCAGTGACCCTTGTGGTGAGCCGGGGATGCCCGATTCGAGGTCCCCTGGGTTTCCCCAGTGGCAATGATGGGGGAGGGTGTTCTTGGTGGCCGCACTAGGCTGTGGAATTCCCTCCCAACGGAGGCCTGCTTGGCCCCAGACCTCCCCTCTTTCCGAAGACAGTGTAAGACCTGGCTGTTCTGCCAGGTCTTTTGGGAGTGAGATGGGTAGGGGTCCTAGTCCACTTCTTAGTAATTCTGTTTTTAAATATTTAGTTGTAATTTTAATTGTTGATTTTAAAATGTTGTGATCTGCTCCGAGCTGCTATTGTGTAGGAGGGTGCAGCATAAAATGCCACGAAATAAAGAAAGAAAGAAAGAGAAAATTTCTTACTTTCTTTTTGAATCTTAGATTGAGACACAAACACAATCTTCCCAGCAGTGGAGGTGTCCAGTCTATTTCTGGTTTCTGAATGGATGATTCCCCAAACTGTGAAAGTGACATCGGGCATGTTCACATGTACTGGGTGAGGCAGGAAAACTTACGAAATCACAGCTCTGTTAGTCCAGGAATTAGCAGGGAATGCACTAATCCCCGTTTTATTCCACAAGAACACTTTTGTATTACTAGATCCTGAAATATAGCTCTTACAAGGACACATGTTCTTGCAGGATAAAAGGGCGTTAGTGCATTCTCACTTGCATTAATCCCCACAATAACAGAGGCATGACTGCAATTGTGCACATTTTCCTGTCTCCCTGGTACGTGTTTTACAACTAAATGGGTTGCTTCTTGCTTTATAATTTATTATCTGCACCAGAATTGTTTGCTCTGTAAATAATAGTGCAGTGCCCCAGGTATCTGTACTGGGACCAGTGTTGTGTAATATATTATTAATGATCTGGATGGAAAGGGAGTAAAAAGTGAGGTTATCAAGTTTTCAGATGACAGTTATTCAAAGTAGTTAAAACCTGAGCAGGTTGTGAGGAATTGCAGGAGGATCTTGAGAGACTGGGTATCAAAATGGCAGATGAAATTAAATGTTGACAAGTGCAAAGTGATGCGCATAGGGAAAAATATATACACAATGCTGGGTTCTAAATTAGGGGCTACCACTCAGGAAATGGAACTGGGAGTGATTGGACCCAATCCCATGGCCCACTGATGCTGCGTGAACATGCAGAACATTGTGCTGTGTGTGCATGCAGGCTATGGGATTGGCCCCACTGTGGATAATAAATTGAAATTCTCAATTTAGTTTGTGGCGACAGCCAAAAAAGCAAACAGGATGTTAGAAATTATTTGGAAAGGGACAGAGAATAAAACAAAAAATATCATAATGCCTCTATATACATTTGTGGTGTGACCACACCTAAAATATTGTGCGCAGTTCTGGTTGCCCAATCTCAAAAAAGATATTGTAGAACTAGAAAAGGTGCAGAGAAGGGCAGCAAAGAGGGTGATCAGCCGGAACTGCCCCCCTCTGTGTACCATCTGCTTATTCATACAAGAAATGCTCGCGAGGGGGGGCGTTCTTGGTTGGTATCCCAGTGCTTTGGAACACACTTCCCTTGGAGGTTTGTTTGAGCCAGAGTCTGAGTGTCTTCTGGAGGCAGTATAAGACTTTTGTATTTGCAAATGTATTTGGCGGGTGGAGGTAGGGGATTGGGGTGGGGTTTGGTGGGTGGTTTTGGGGTAAGGTGTGAGAGGAGGTTGACTGGGCTGGTGGTATTGGATGGGGTTTTGTGGGGTTCTTAGGGTTTTTTTTGTATCACGTTTAATTGTTTTTATGGATTGTAAGCTGCCCTGAGCCTCAGGGAATGGCAGCATATAAAATTAATAAAATAAAATAAATTGATAAAGGGTGTGGAACGGCTTTCATAAGAAGAAAGGCTTGATAGGTTAGGGCTCTTTCACTTGGAGAAGAGACGACTGAGAGAGGATATGATAGAAGTTAAAATTATGAGTGGTGTGGAATGAGTAGGAAGACCAAACATCTTCCGCTGTGGTTAAATGGGGATGCGAAGGAGACTATTAGAACCAAAAAGGCATCCTTTAAGAAATGGAAGGCTAGTTCCAATGAAAATAATACGAAAAAGCATAAACACTGGCAACGTAAATGTAAAGTGCTAATAAGGCAGGCCAAGAGAGATTTTGAAGGGAGGCTTGCTAAAGAGGCAATGACAAGCAACAAGAACTTTTTCAAATGCATCAGAAGCAAGAAGCCTGCTAGGGAGTCAGTTGGGCCGTTAGATGACAAGGGAGTAAAAGGGGCGCTCACAGAGGATAAGGACATTGCAGAGAAGCTGAATGAGTTCTTTGCGTCGGTCTTCACTGTGGAGGATTTTGGAGAGGTACCCACACCGGATCCTTGCTTTGTGAGCGAGGAATTGGAAGAGCTTGTTACAAATCAATGTGACGTTGGAGGATGTTCTAGGGCAAACTGAATACTAACAAGTCACCAGGGCCAGATGGCATTCACCCAGGAGTTCTGAAGGAACTCAAATATGAAATTGCAGACCTACTGTTAGTAATTTGTAACCTGTCACTAAAATCTGCCACTGTACCCGAGGACTGGAGGGTGGCAAATGTAACCCCGGTATTTAAAAAGGGATCCAGAGGCAATCCTGGAAACTACAGACCAGTAAGCTTGACGTCTGTGCCAGGGAAAATGGTGGAAACCATAATTAAGGACAGAATTACAGGGCATGTTGACAAACATGGCTTAATGGGGAAGAGTCAACACGGATTTAGTAAAGGTAAGTCATGCCTCACTAACCTGTTGGAATTCTTTGAGGGTGTAAATAAGCATGTGGACAAGGGAGACCCAGTAGATATAGTGTACCTGGATTTCCAGAAAGCATTTGATAAGGTCCCTCATGAGAGACTCTTGAGAAAATTAAAAAGTCATGGGATAGGAGGTAGTGTCTTACTATGGATCAGAAACTGGTTAAAAGATAGAAAGCAAAGGGTAGGACTAAATGGTCAGTTTTCACAATGGAGAGATGTAAAAAGTGGTGTGCCTCAGGGATCTGTATTGGGACCGGTGCTGTTTAATGTATTCATTAATGATTTGGAAAAGGGTGTTAAGAGTGAGGTGATCAAATTTGCAGACGACACCAAGTTATTCAAGGTAGTTAAAACACGAGCAGACTGTGAGGAACTGCAACAGGATCTTACGACACTGGGTGCCTGGGCATCTAAATGGCAAATGAGATTTAATGTGGACAAGTGCAAAGTGATGCACGTAGGGAAAAATAATCCAAACTATGCGTACACAATGCTGGGTACTAAGCTAGGAGTTACCACTCAGGAAAAGGATCTGGGGGTGGTTGTGGACAATACAATGAAATCCACAGCGCAGTGCGCAGCAGCAGTCAAAAAAGCAAACAGAATGTTAGGAATTATTCGGAAGGGGATAGAGAATAAAACTGAGGATGTCATAATGCCTCTATACAAATCAATGGTGCGACCGCACCTCGAATATTGTGTGCAGTTCTGGTCGCCCCATCTCAAAAAAGACATAGCTGAACTAGAAAAGGTACAGAGAAGGGCAACAAAAATGATCAAGGGCATGGAAGGGCTCCCGTATGAGGAGAGGCTTGGTAGGTTGGGGCTCTTCAGTTTGGAGAAGAGATGACTGAGAGGAGATAGGATAGAATCATGAGTGATGTGGAACTAATAAACAAGGAGCAGTTATTTGCCCTCTCAGCTAGTACTAGAACTAGGGGACACTCCATGAAACTCATGGGTGGTAAGTTTAAAACTAATAAAAGAAAATATTTTTCACTCAGCGTATAAGTGGGTTGTGAAATCTACTACCGGAAGCTGTGGTAAGGGCCAGTACTATAGCTGACTTTAAAAGAGGTTTGGACAAGTTTCTGGAAGAGAGGTCCATTAGCAACTGTTAGCCAGATGGGATCAGGCAACATGACGGGAGCTGGGGGAAAACAACAGGGAATGTATTCCCCGAATGGGGCCTGTTGGGTGCTTCCCCCAAGCCACCGTGGTTGGCCACTGTCGGAGACAGGAAGCTGGGCTAGATGGACCATTGGGTTCACCCAGTATGACACTTCTTATGTTCTTAGTAGGGAATGGTTTTTTGCCCCCTCAAATAGTATTAGAACTAGGGACACTCGATGAAACTAACTGGTGATAGATTTAAAACAAAAGTAAGTATTTTTCTATTGTGGTGTCCTGGCCAGACATTCTGGACACTGGGGGAGAGCAATCTCCAGTGTGACCACTAGGAGGCGGCAGCTTATAAAATTTTGCTAGTTTGCATGGTCGAGGGCCTTGCGACCCCAAAACTTCAGTTTGATTTCTGCCTCGAACACAGGAGGAGCATTGAATGCACAGGGTACATCAGCTAAGAGTTTTTGTGGGCTTTTTGTATAAAAATTTACTTAGAGTGTGACCTGGTAGTTTTTTCAGTCACGACTGGACTTCGGGCTCCTGGCTTCGGGTTTATAATTTTATTTTGGGATACTAGCCTTAATAAGATTGTTTATATATGGTGCAGCCCCTAGGACTAGAGTCTTGCTTACAGTGGCAGTGGGTTCCGCCGCCCAACAGGGGCTTCCTCAGCCTGAGGGTGCAAGGTCCAACGGCCCAACAGCCTTTTCTCTTTACACTCTAGTCACCAGCCTGCTTTGCAAATCCACGGCCTCAGGTGCCCAGCCCAACCGCTTTCCAAAACGCGGTTTGGTGTGACATTAAAGCATTTAGCTTTCTAGTGCCTATCCGACCATTTCCCTACTTAGTGGGGTTTGAGGCTCAGACTCTGGTGGCAAGGATAGTTTTTTTTTGCCTATCTCAACCTTTCCTTTGGGCTTGGTTTTAGGCGAAAAAACCCCGACCAAAATGCCATCAAAGAGGCCTAGAATCAATCAATCAATCAACTTTTATCTTCACCTAGCTGATAGGCATTGCTTTAACAGAGAACAACACAAACGAAGAAACTCCTACAAAATGAACAAACATTAGGACACAATAAAAACCAGTAGATTATATATGAGGCCTAGAATTGAGGCGCAGGGTGAAGGCCCAGATCAAGCAGCAGCTCCTGACAAAGATATGGTTCAGGAGAAGGTTTCAGCCAGCTTGTCGTCTCTAGACAAGCTGCAAATGGAAGCTTTTAGTAAAATTATTGCTTCCTTGGATAGAATAGAGAGCAGGCAGGTAAAACCTAGAGCACACAAGCAGCACCCTCAGGTAAAGGGGAGATCAAGGCTGACCAGTAAGGACAAAGCAGGTGCTCTTCAGGGACAAAAAGTGGTTCAAAAGGAGAACAAAAATCCCCCTGTTTCTTTATGGGATTTGTTTGGGACATCATCTGAAGATGAGGATGGTATCTTCCAGGTTGTAGAATCCCCTCCTATGGAGGATAGTTTTTCAGATCTGGGGCTTTTGAATCTGGCTTAATCCACTCAGGCCTGTCTGCTTCAGGTCCAGTGCTAGACAGTGGTCCATCTCACTCTGACAGTAGCAGAGAGGGAAGTGAATTTGAGGAGGATAGTGCTTTACCAGACAAAGACATCCCGAATCCCTCCAGGTCTAATGTTGATGCCTCTGTAGAACCAGGTAGACAGTTCTCTACTAGCTCAGCTGATAAGCTTCTAGTAAAGGCAACTAAAAGCTTCTAGTTAAAACACTAGATTTAAGACAAAAGTTAAGTAAAGAGGAGCAGAATGACTCTTCTGAAGAATCAGACTGCGGGTATATGCCCAAAGCTCGTGGCAGGGGTTTGATAGTGGATACTGCTTTTGAAAGGATAACTACGAAGGAATGGAAATAACCTGGAAAGGTCCATAAGCTATCTAGGACACAGGATATTCTTTATCGTTTTTCAGACAAAAAACAATCTTTCTCTCGCACATCAACGGTAGATGCTGCTGCTGTCTCTCTTGCTAGACATTCTTTGGTTCCTATTGAAGGGGATGTTTACCCTAAAGATACAACTGATAGAGGGGTAGATGCTGGATTACACAGAGTATATGAAGCATTTTTCAATATCTTATGAATTTTCACTGCTTCATCTTATTTTGCCAAGTTAATTCTGAAATGGTATAGTATGGGTAAAGATCAAAATTTGTCAGAGCAGCAATAATGTTAAGGGATAATTTCCAATTGACTGTGGCCTTTCTAATTGATACTGCCATGGATGATTTTCTATGGTCTGCTCGGGGAATGGCTTCAAGCGTAGTAGCTCGAAGGAGATTATGGCTTCGCTCATGGAGGGCAGACAGTCATGCAAAGAATTTACTGGTAAATGCCCCGTTCCACAGGGATAAGCTTTTTGGTCTCGCCTTGGATCAGGTGCTCTCGGAAGCATCAAACTAAGATAAAAAACACTCTTTGAATCAACTAAATGCACCAAAGTCCTCTTTTCATCTCTACAGAAGGTCCAATTTTCAATATGCTTTGGGATTATACACCAGAAAGTCTTCTCCGTATTCAAACTGAGGAGCCAGAGGTGGCAGGGGAAGATGGCCCAGAGCTTCTCGAGGTTTTCAGAGAGGCAACAGCAGACTTGCAGATCTGACTTGGGAAAACAGGATGTATGATTCAGCACCTGCAGTGGGTTCGTTTATACCTGCACCCTCTCCAAAGGTTCTTGAGACCCTGGCAACAGCCCATAATGGACAATCAGTCGATTTTCCCTGAAACGATCCAAGGAGGTAGTAGATTTCTTTACGTGCTGGATGAATCCAGAACTATTCACTCAGGGTTTGCCTCTTCAGGATTCACAGAGGATAACTGTGACAACAGATGCCAGCTTACAGGGATGGGGTGCACATCTAGGGGAATGTTATATCCGAGGAATTTGGAGGAAAAGGGACTTACGCCAGCCAATGAATTGGATGGAGCTCAGGACAATTCATCAGGCATTGAAGGGCTTCAGAAATGCTCTCGGGGAAACATGTCAGGATTCTGATGGACAATTTGAGAGCATTAGCCTACATAAAAAATCAGGGAGGTTCCAGGTCATTGATTCTTCATTTTTAGACTGTGCAGATCATGAATTGGGCCAAAACGAATCTTCAGTTTCTTGCAGCCCATCGTATTAAGGGCCAGAAAAATCAGATTGTGGACTTTCTAAGTCACAAACGGTTGGACCCATAGGAGTGGTCTCTTCATCAAAAATCTTTTGCGCAGATAGTTGCCACCTTCGGACATACAGTAATGGATCTGCTTACATCTCCTCAGAATGTGAAGACATTCAGATTCATGAGCAGGCCTTGTCATGCGAAAGCACAGGCCTTTGATGCTCTTTACCAACCATGGCCAGAGGGAATACTTTATGCATTTCCACTGTTCCAATTAATAGGAAGAATGTTAACCAAATCTAGGAATGAACAGGCCAGAATGATTCTAGTAGTCCCCTACTGGCCATGCAGGCATTAGTTTCCAGATAGGGTAGCTTGGCAGGGCAAACCTCCACTTTTTCTGGACCTAAGGAGGGACGTGTTACAACAAGGTTCCATAGTGTATCCAAATCCGGAGTTTCTAAAGTTAACTACCTGGTCCTTGAATGCATGGTTTTAGGAAAATTGGGATATTCGACTGTGGTATTGGATACTCTGATGTCTGCTAAAAAGCCTTCAACAAATAGAATTTATCAGAGTGCATGGAGGCTATTCCATCAATGGTATTCTAGGCACGTAATATCAATCTTAAAAACAAAAGTAACATGTTTTGCAATTTCTACAGGAGGGCTTAGAGAAAGGCCTCCGACACAGCACTCTGGTAAGACAGGCAGCAGCCTTAAACAGTACTTTTAGTACAATTAGGAATTTGCACATCACAGACCATCTCCATGTAAGGAGGTTTTTGAGAGCAGCCAAGAGACTGGCTCCCCCATTAGTTCACAGATTTCCTAGCTGGAAAATGAATACTGTACTAAAGGCATTGTTTAAAAAACCTTTTGAGCCTTTGCAGGAGGTCTCACTTTACTTTTTGTCTTCGAAGGTAGCTTTTTTAGTAGCAATATGTTCTGCTAGATACATTTCAGAACTAGGAGCCTATCCTTTGACCCTCACTTGTGCATTTTCAAAAAAGAGTCAGTTAATTTATGTCTGAATCCTGCCTTCATGCCCAAATATAACTCTCTTTCACAGGGGGCAGGAGATTTTTCTTCCTTCTTTTTGTTCCAAAGCATGTCTTAGAGCATTCATGGCACACTTTGGATGTGAGGCAAGCCTTGAAAGTATATCTGGAGCACACTAAAGGTCTTAGGAAAACATCTGCGTTCTTCGTGTGTTATGGCACGTGTAACAGAGGTCAGAAGGCTTCGAAGACATTGATTGCCAAATGAGGCTTACTTGGCTTTGGGTTTGGAGCCCCCATCGGGAATAGTAGCCCATTCCAAGAGGGGGGTAGCCACCTCAACAGCTGATTTAGCCAGGGTGTTACATGAGGAGATTTGCCAGGCGGCAAACTGATCCTCAGTACATTCATTTATGAAGCATTATAAAATTAATGTTTGGGATTCAGGAGATGCAGCATTCGGAAGAAGAGGGCTGCAGGGGTTGCTAGATACAGTACTCACCCAGGAGTAATGGACACCATGGGCCTGTCCCAAATTGTCAACAGCACAACGCATGATGGGGGGGAATACCCTGTACCTGATTTTGTGCACCGGTCCTGAGGCGGGGGATTCGTTGATGGGGGAGGTGTCAGTAGAACCCTTGTCATGGATGGATCATTACATCCTGTGAGCACATCTCCTGGCACATGTCTGCCCCCGGGCTGTGTGTAGAACCAATTTGGATGGTTCGCACCCGGAGACTAATGGAATCCAAGCGGTTCCGGAAAGCTCTTGAGGAGTTATCCTCTTATCTTGATGATCGCCCGCTTGATGACCTCGTGGCTTTATGGAACACCTGGCTGTTGGAGGCCATCAACCGGATGACTCGGTGGTTTACAGAGGGCCTGAGGTTGCTGAAGCGGGAAGGGCGGCGGTTGGAGTGACGGTGGCGCCGTTTGCGTGCTGAAGCTGACAGATTGGAGCATAGAGTCAGTTTATGTGCCTATGCTGTAGCTGTAAGGGCAGCAAAAAAGGTTTTTTTTGCTGCCCGTATAGCCTCTGCAAAATTTCGTCCAGTGGAGCTTTTCCGGGTGGTGAGAGGGTTGGTTGGTTCTCCTTCCCTCTGCCTGGAATCCGAGGTATCTAATGCCCGCTGTGACACGTTTGGTGACCATTTTGCAGAGAAAATCGCTCGGATTCACCACAACTTTGATGCTGCACTTATTGCAGTGGGTGAACCAGAGGCTGTGGAAGCCCTGCCTTGTCCGGTTTCATGGGATCAATTTCAGTTGGTGTCGTCCGCCGGGGTGGGGGATGTTCTTGGGGTTGTTAGGGCCACCTTTTGTGAACTTGACCTATGCCCGACCTGGCTCCTTACGGAGACAGGTTGCTGTGAGCACGCTACACCAGTGCTCCAGGCTCTGCGCTGACCTATAGTCTTCTGGGTCCGATTCAAGGCATTGGTTTTGACCTATAAAGCCCTATATGACCTTGGCCCGACTTACCCGCGGGACTGCCTCTCTCTCTCTGCTCTGGAGTGGCCTCTGCGGTCTGCTGGCGGTGCTCTTCTTGAGGTCCCCCGGGGGGCCCTATGGAGAGGGCATTCTCGGTGGTCATACCTAGGCTGTGGAACTCTCTCCCGATTGAGGCCCATGTGGCCCCGGATCTCCCCTCCTTCCATTGTTTGTGTAATGTCTGACTGTTCCGCCTTGCTTTTGGCGAGGGAGATGGGGTGTACAGTGGGAGGGGGAGAGGGGTGGTTTTTTTGTGCCTTCCCTTTTTATTGTATTTTATGGTTTTATTGATTTGATATGTTTTTTAATATTGTAAACCGCCCTGGGTTGCTTGGAGCAGGAGGGGTGGGGTATTAAATGATTTTATAAATAAATAAATGAGACCATAGCCCACTGGAGTCCATGTCCATGCACGGACCGTGCAGCTGCCACATAGCCCCAAATCACATATTAGGCTGGATGCGCTAAACAAACTGGCAGCACCCTGCCTGTGTTTCTTTTGCTTGCTGCAACTTACACCAGTGGCTCTAGTGTTCTCCGTCCCTGCGGTCGCCTCTCAGCTGAGAGGCAGGGAGGGAGATCTTAGCATGCCTATCAGCTGAGAAGGAGGGAGGGAGATTACAGGAAGGAAGATCTCTAGCATGCCTCTGTTTGGCTTTTCTCCTTCTGCCCCCTGTCAGTGCTCCGCACGGGTAGCTCTGCGTATGGCCGACAGGAGGCAGAAGAAGAAATTAGTCCTGCGCATGCGTGGAGCTGCCCTGAGTCATCAGTCTTATCTTCTGCCTTCGGCCGATAGGACGTGTTTCTCGGCTTCGCCGTTCGACCTAAAAGAAAGGAAAAGAAACTAAGAAGAAGAAGAAGAAGAGGAACGTTACAAGTTCAAACAGAAAGAAAAGAAAAGGAAGACAAGGGAACGAGGAAGTTCCATAGTGCGCGCCCAAAGGAGACCAGGGCGCCGCACAAGCGGGCGCGGGGCTTAACTGAGACGCTTCCCCCCCTCCCGCATCTCCCTAGTGTTGCCGCGCAAACGCCCGGAAACCAGGGAGCATCAAGGCGGAGAAATCCCTCGGTTGCCACGCAATGTGCCTGGGAACCAGGGAACGTTGAACAAGGATCTCGCCTGCTCCACCGGGGAATCTCAGGGACCTGAGCCCCCCCTCCCGCCTAAGCCACGGGTGCCGCGCAACGTGCCTGGCAGCCGCAGTGGCAGAGAAAAAACTGTGAGTAGAGCCCTGAAGGGCCCATGAGTGGACCCCCTCCGCCCCACTAGCCTAACCAAGAGAGAGGTGCCTCGCAACCCCTTAAGCCAGGCTTCCCACTCTCCGGCTCTCCTGCTCACTGCCCCGACAGCCTACAGCTCTCCCGGGACAAAGGGACAAGCGGGGGCCCCCGCAACTCCACCTCCCTCCCTCCTCCCATCCTAGCACAATGCAGGCACTCAATGAGGGAGCAACAGGGCAGGCAGACACAGCCCAGCCAGCCCCAGCGCAGGGGCAATCCCCCACAGACATAGCGTCCCTCGCCTCAGCAGTGGCACGCATGCAGCAATCCCTGGATCGCCTATGGGATTTGCAGGGCAAGGGAGACGGCAGGCCTGCCCCTCCCCCTCCCACACAGCCTAAGGCGGGAAAAGCCTCAAGTAAGGCAAAGAGAAATAAGCGGCCACCAGGGGGCTCCATGGCTAGGCTGCTCAGATCTCCACACTCCTCGGCTGAGGAGAGTGGGGGGGAAGTACAAGCAAAAAGACCAAGGGAGGCCTCTCATACAGGCCTGGACTCAGAGTCTGATTGCGACTCAGGGCAGGAGTGGGAGGATATTGAGGACTCACCTCAGGAGGTGCAGGACCCTAGAGACAGGGAAAGGAAGTTCCCTCTG
>QEPC01007715.1:259652-315482 GCA_003113815.1 Sphenodon punctatus | reverse complement strand
TTCGTTAAGCATTATAAGTTGGATTTCTACAAGTCCGCGGATGCGGCTTTTGGCAGGAGGGTCTTACAGACGGTTCTGGACGTGCCCAGGGCTGTTTGTTCCCACCCATAATTGGAGCTCGGGTACATCCCGTGCGGAGCACTGACAGGGGACAGAAGGAGAAACAAAAATTGGTCACCTACCTCGGTGAATTTGTTTCTCTTCGTTCCACCTGTCAGTGCTCCGGTCCTCCCTGCCAAACAGCATTAGCTTAAGGGAGTGACCCTCTAGGAGTTACCAGGTATCATTAACTTCATTACCTAGTTACGTAGTTATAAGTTAACAGTTCAGTGAGCCCATTATGTCCAAGGGACGGATCATACTCTAATGATTGTACATAAGTCTTACAGGGTGCACGAGTCGGCTCTTGGCTTGGCTATCGACTGATGACTCAGGGCAGCTCCACGCATGCGCAGGACTAATTTCTTCTTCTGCCTCCTGTCGGCAATACGCAGAGCTACCCGTGCGGAGCACTGACAGGTGGAACGAAGAGAAACAAATTCACCGAGGTAGGTGACCAATTTTTGTTTACAATACTTGTCCATGGTCAAATACTTAGTCAGTTGACAATATTTGACCAGTCAATTCATTGGTGTGCCAGCCTTACTGTGAGGTCATCTTCTAAGGCTTGTTGGCAAAGCAAGGCTTGTCTGTTTAGATTCTCTTGTACATCTAATGATTCCAAGCTTGCTGTTAACTAGTTAGAATTTTCTAACAAAACAGTTAAAATGTCATTTTTTTATTTTCTGCTCTATTTACTCTATTTTTAATGTACATCTTGTTTATCACCATTAAAGAATTTACAAAATTTATCTTGTGTTTTAAAGGAATCCTCTTCCCAGTTCAACAATGATATGTTGTTGACTAGCTGTGAAGTTTGATAAGAGGCTAGCAGAAGCAATACACCTTTTCCTACTATTAATGACATCTAATGTAAAGTAAAAAGGGTTTTATCTAAAATTTGTGTTGGGAAATTTGAGGTAACCTACACGTGTTTCAGAACATTGTGGGAGTACCGCATTTCTAGCTCCAGACAAATGCTCTTTATTCTTACCTAATGCTGGGAAGTAGCCCTCCAGCAACCCAAATCCCTTTCTCTATCTGGCCAGCTAGTCTTTACTTCTCTGGCTTACCCCAATGTTCATATAGAATTTCCTTGCTCTTACTAGGCTCCTCTGGTGGCTGGAAAGAGACTGTATTCAGGTCTGTAATATTGCTCTGTGTCCCTCTTAAGCCAAGCCGGAGGGTTCTCCCAGTTCTCCAGCTTGGGATTCAGCACCTTGAATAATGCTTATCAGGGAGCTCCCTTAGAGTTTCTTCCTGGCCTGTGACCAAGCACAGACTGAATCTCCTCTTGCAGACTTCCTCTTTATTTATTTATTTATTTATTTATTTATATGCCCCCCCCTTCTGCCAATGGCATCTCGGGGCAGCTTCCAACAAAAAATAAAAACAACCTTGAACAATGTAAAACTACAATAAAATCTAAAATTCCAATGTTCTTAAACAATTTTAAAACTCCCCCCATAAAAATTTAACCCACCCTCCCCTCCCTGCCTCCGAAGGCCTGGGAGAACAGCCATGTCTTGCAGGCCCGATGGAAGGCCAACAGACTCGGGGCCAGCCGTGCTTCCTCTGGGAGGGAGTTCCATAAACGTGGCCCAGCCACTAAGAACGCTCTCTCAATTGTAGCCCCCCGCTTTATGCGGGGGACCTCCAGGAAGGCACCCCCGGTGGACCAAAGGGGCCGTCCTGAGCCACAGAGGGCGAGGCGGTCCCTGAGATATCCAGGTCCAAGACCATATAGGGCCTTATAGATCAGCGTCCGCACCTTGAATCTTGCTCGGCATGCTACAAGTAGCCAGTGTAGTGCACGGAGCACTGGTGTTATGTGCTCTCGTCGGCTCGTCCCTGTTAAGAGACGGGCCACCGCATTCTGCACTAGCTGCAGCCTCCGGGTCAGCGTCAAGGGAAGCCCCACGTAGAGCGTGTCACAGTAGTCCAGCCTTGAGGCTGGACTGCTGTAGTCCAGAGTGTGGCCTCTTCTCCAGAGTATCCAGTCCTAAAGGGCCAGTTTCTTTCCAGCTACTCACTATTCTGGCTTTGGGCTTTTAACTCCCATAGTGCTGGTGTTGCCCATCTGCTATTGTTCAGTGGCATCTAGGGCTCAGCCTACGTAGTCCTTGACTGGCCCTTGTTCCTTATTGGGCCCTTGGCCCGCAGGGGCTCTGCCCTGTTAGAATCCCATTCAGTAGAATTGCTCCTTTTGGTGGACAGCCTAACAGTTCAACTTCAATCAAAAGAGCATTTCTTACGGTAAGGTGGTACTTTGCTTCCTTTCTAGATAAGGTTTGGAATGGAATGTGTGACTCCATAATAGTTAAAAGTGTTTTGAGACAGAATTAAGATAATATCTTGTTTGATCATGTCTGAGACAACTTCGTTAGCTGAGGTTTTAAGGTGTAATAAAGGAAGTGTCTCGTGAATTTTTGTGAATTCACAAAAGGTTCAGAGGAGGGCAACAAAGATGGTCGGGGTCTGGAAACCAAGTCCTATGAAGAAAGGTTGAAGGAGCTGGGTATGTTTAGCCTGGAGAAGAGAAGACTAAGGGGAAACAGGATAGCTGTCTTCAAATATCTGAAGAGCTGTCACATAGAAGATGGAGCAGTCATGTTCTCTGTTGCTCTGGAGAGCAAGACTAGAACCAATGAGCTCAATTTACAAGGAAGCAGATTTCGGCTAAACATTTGGAAGAACTTCCCTAATGGTAAGAACTGTTCTACGGTGGAACAGATTGCCTAGGGTGGTGGTGTGTGCTCCTTCGCTGGAGGTTTTCAAACAGAGGCTGCCCACCATAAGAACATCTGTCAGGGATGCTGTAGCTGTGGATTTCTTGCATTGAGCAGGGGATTGGACTAGATGACCTCTGAAGTACCTTCCAACTCTAAGATTCTATGAATTTGACCTGGCTCCTGAATGGCTTGAAAAGAGAATCCGTGTACTCTGCTTTTTCGCTTCCCTCAACAACTTTCTTGCTCAAGGAAATTTCCTGATAGTGAGTGTTTTCAGTTGCTGCCATTTTGATTTTTTTGAAGGTGCTTATTAAAAAAGTTGTAGGAAAGTGTCTGATTCCTGTCATTTTTCTAAACGGTTTCAGTTCGATTCGATTCGTCTGTGTGTATTGGCTGTCTTTCCACTTTTAGGTACAATTGAAAACATTTATAGTGATTTCTAAAGCAATATGTAGTTTACTTCCAATCAATGTTAATATTGTAATAGATGGACCACTTGCTTTTATTTCTTTTGAGTTGCAGCAAGGGGTCACATCTAAAAGTATTTGTGATATGGTCGCCATTGCCAATGAATGCATTGAGAAGACTTGAACTTGAAGAGTTGTGTATAAAGTGACAGTGGGATCAAAGTATGCTTTATGAGGAGTTTCAACTTTGTGCACTGAGAAAATAGAAGCTGTGGCTATAGTTATGCAGGGCATCCCACCAGGCGAGATTTGATATAGAAAAAGTATGTTTTTTTAAAAAAAATTCAAAGTGAGAGAATGTGAACGGATAAGAAATTCCTTGGCTCAAGGCATAGAGATCTGGGTTAGAACTCTTCCAGTGGTTGGAGTGGGGATGATAAAGGACAGCTACAAAGGCGAACACTAGTAGAACACCCATCCCTCCCCCCACCGCTGCGCCGTTTCCATGGATGCCCTCACTGGTGGAACACCCTCCCGTGCACTCAGCAGGGGAGGGGGGTGCATCTGTGTAAAAACGGCCAGAGTGGGAGTCTCTCTACAAAGGAGATTTGAAATAAAACTCCTAACTTTCTGAAGTATAAATTAAGGATTATACACTGGCATTTTAAAACTAAAACCGTGTTAAATAGAAGTTCATGGCTAAATACCTATTCTTGTTCTGTGATTATGAACACTCATATTTAAATTTTTCCTACACAACTTATTTTAATTAACCATACGAACGTCTGGGCAATTAAATGGGTGGTCCAGGAAGGTTATGGATGTTGCCAAAAACTGGCTGGAGAAGTATCTGTCTGTGATGCGGTAGATGTGACGATCCTGTCTTGGGGCAGAAGGTAGGATTAGATGACTCTTGAGGTTCCTTCCCACCATACAATTCTAAGAGAAGGCAAGAATTCATTTTAGTCCATTTTAAAGGGATGGAATGTCCATCTTGTGTGTGTGCTAATATTGTCTTCAAGATTGACTCTGGTTCTAAAATAAAAATAAGCAAATATCAAAATTCTTGGTGAAATTTAAAATTGATTTTTAAATGGTTATATATTTATTTATTTACACTTTTGTATCCCACTTTTCCCTTGTTATGACTTCATTGCCATAATATCCTAACATCTGCAACTTCTGAGAAAACAATTTGAACTGTAGGGTAAAATAATAAACTTTTAAAAATAGACTGACATAGAATAGTTTTCTGATGTTTGATCTGAGAAAGTGGGAAAATATCCAATATGTGCTATCGGTTTTAATGGAGTCATTTTAATTGTAGTGTGCAGCCACTCTGATATGTGATTCTCCTAGGTTTTCATTTTTCTGTCATGTCAGCAGGGATGTCAGATATGGCATCTAACCATATTATGCATGAGAGGGTTTACAGGCAGCTTCCTAAGTAGACATTTCAATCCATTTATTGACGTTGGCACAGGAATGCATATTAGTGTACAGGATAATTCTGAGCAAAGATATTATATCTGAAATCAGTGTACAGGGAGATACTTTTGTTTAAGTGTGTAAAAAGACTGAAGTTTTATGGATTGGCATAATTTGAGATAACATTTAGGATACTGCATTGGGGAAAGAAATAAAACTTGCCATTCAGTGGTTTAAAGTTATATATGGCAAAGGGTGTTTTCAGACGTTACGAGATCACGGTGAACCACACTGAACCACGCTCAACCCCCCCGCGGGGCCAAAGGGCCCGGAACGTCTGAACGGCGTGCGCCAGATGTTCATCACGCTCAATACCCACATGGGGTCAGTTTGAACCACGCTTCCCGGGCTAGCCGGGGGAAGGTCTCGGGAAGCGTGGTCAAACCAACCCCCACAGGGAACCAAGCAAAAGTAACGTCTGGACGCCAATCCCCCAGCGGAACCAAAAAAATGGAGCCCCGGCCGGGGACGAGGCACGCAGCGTCGCTGCCAGGCAACCAGCACCAACACAAACACCGGAGGGAGATTTAAAGCGAGAGCAGCAGCAAGCAAGCGTGGCGGGATGGAGCGAGGAGGGAAGCGGAAGAGACCGGAGGCACGAACAGCGACAGCGGCGGCACAGGAGGCGGAGGACGTGCAGCCAGGCCCAGCGATGCAGGCGGAGGGGGCACAGGTGCAGGAAGGGGGCACACGGGAGCACCCGACCAGGGAGGCGCCCCGGGAACACCAACCACAGCTGCAGCCGGGTCGCGCCGCCCCGGGGACAGCGGCCGGAACAGGCCCACAGGAGGCACCCAGGAAACGGGTAAGGGCACCCACTGGGAGGGGAACAGGGGGCACAGGGGAACCCCCTGTGGAGGGGGCCGGGGGGACCCCGGGCGGAAGGCAGGGGGGCAGGGGGACCCCGGGCGGAGGGCAGGGGGGCAGGGGGCCCCCGAGAGGGCCCACACCCTCACCCAGCAACCAACCACCCCCCTTCCCCCCCCCAGACACGAAAGTCGGCCCGGGCGGACGAGCCCCAGGAGGAGCCCGGCCCCCGGCCCCTGGAGGCGCACCCCCAGGAGGAGGTGGAGGAGGAGCACAGGCAGGTGCAGCAGGAGCTGCACCGGGAGGAGGAACAGCAGGGGCCCAGCCGGAGGAAGGCCTATCACAGAGGGGGACAGTGGGGCCTCCAGGAGACCCGGGACTTCATACGGATCTGGGGGACCCTCGAGTACCAGGTGGAGCTCGCAATAAACCAGCGCAACGAGCATGTCTACCGGGACATCGTGCGCGACATGGAGGCGGCGGGGCACGAGCGCACTGTCAACCAGTGTCGCTCGAAGGCCAAGGAGCTCAAGAGGGGGTACAAGGCCCTCAAGGACAATAACAGCCGCTCCGGCCACGGGGCCCGCACCGCCCCCTACTACGATGCCCTGGACCGCATCCTTCACATGAAGGGCTCCATAGTTGCCCCACGCCTGGTGGGCAGCGCTGTGGTCCAGGGCAGGGAGCGGGCCGAGGTACCCCCTCCCCTCGCCGCCCGCCCGGTAGACACGAGCTCAGGGGACCCCCACCCCCAGGAGGACCACCCGGGACCCGCAGAAGCCCCAAGGCCCCCCCCCAGCAGCAGCCCGGAGACATCCCAACGCCGGGCCGGCCAGGCGGAGTCGGAGGTCGGCACCTTCACCACCCTCAGCCAGTGGTCCCAGGGGGAGCACTCCCAGGGTGAGGCGCCGGCCTCCGAAGGCTCGGAGACGGACATAGAGGGTAAGCGGGCCCCCAGGGCAGGGGGGGGCACGACCAGGGGGCCGGTGGCAGGGGCGGGGGTGGGGGCCCTGCTGCAGGGGCCACAACCAGCCCCCTTCACCCGCTCCCCCCTCTCCCGCCCGCAGGACATGGGGAGCCCCAGGACCGGGCCAGCGAGACGGTGCAGGCCCCCGCGGAGGGCACAGGAGAGCAGGTGCCGGACCCAGGTAAGGCGGGAGGGCTGGGATTGCGGGAGGGCCCCCCGGGCGCCAGCCCAGGGGGGCCTCTGGCCTCAGTGGGGGAGGGGGGGCAGGGGGCCCCGGGACCCGACCCCGCTAGGGGACAGGGCCCTGCACTGACCCACCCGCCCATTTCCACAGGGCAGCCCCCGCGCGCGGCGCCTCCGCCGGCCGCAGCCCCAGCCCAGCGGATGCGGGAGTACCGGGCGCGGGTCCGCAGGCGCAGGGAGGAGCAAGCGGAGGACATCGTCCGCAGGGCGGAGGAACAGGGGGAGCGCATGATCGCCTCCGTGGACCGCATGGAGGCGGCCATAGAGCGGTCCATGGAGAAGGCCCTGGAGACAGACCGCCGGCTGGAGGCGGAGGTGCGCCTGGAGCGGAGGCGGGAGCGCCGGGAGCACCAGCGGCAGCAGGGGCTGCTCAGGGGCCTCCGGCAGGACATACAGGGCATGGTGCGGGAGCACAGTGCCAAGATGGACAGGTCCCACGACATTGGGACCTCCCTGCTCCTGCATGCGGGCACCATGTGTGCCTACGTGATGGCCGGCGCACCTCCGGGCGCCCTGCCCGCCCAGGTCCCCATGCCGGGCCCCTCGGCGCCCCCGGGCCCAGCCCTGCCGCCCCTGGCGCCCCCCCGGCCCCAGGGCCCTCGCATGCGCCTCCCAGTGCCCCCGGGCCTCCGGAGGGTCCAGCCCCCCCGGGGCGCGACCGGGGCACCGGGCACAGCTGCCCATCCGCCGCCCGGCCCCCTGCCGGGGCCGGGACCGGCCCAGGACACGGCAGGGGACACGGACAGTGGGGGGGAGGGGAGCTCCCAGAGCTCGGTGGGCCCAAGCGGCCGCACGAGGGGTCGGCCCAGGAAACGCGGGGGGATGGTGGGAAGGGGGGGGAGGGGGAGGGCCACATGAGGGCGGGTGGTGGACGGGGTCACGGGGACGGGGGTGGGGAGGGGGCACAGGGTGATTGTGTGCACTGTGTGGGCAATAAAGTGTTGTAAAGAGACAGTTGTCCCCGGCCCGTTTGTGGGGGGGACAGGGCTGTGGGACCGCGTGTACAGGGGCATGGGCACGGAACGGGGGGTGGGGCCCCCAGGGGCGGGAAGGCCCTCACAGCGGGCCCCCCCGGGCGATGTGGGTTGCAAGGGCGTTCCGGATCCTTTTGGCATACCGGTACTCCCGGGGGTTCCCTGCGTTCACGTACAGGGGAACAGGACCGGGGGGCCGGTGGGGCTCGGGGTACTCCAGGGCCGCCCCCTCGGTCTCGCACACATTGTGCAGAACGCAGCAGGCACCGATCACCAGGGCGGAGGTGGGGACGGTGAAGTCCAGGCGGCCAGCTATACTCCTCCAGCGCTGCTTCAGGGCCCCGAAGGCACGCTCCACCACGGTCCGGCTCGCACACAGGCGGGTATTGTATACCTGCTCCGCAGGGGTGCTCGGGACAGGGTAGACCTTCATCAGCCAGCGGGTCAGGGGGTAGGCGGGGTCCCCCAGGATGCAGGGGGGCATGGGAACACCCTCGATCCACCTCATGCCCATGTCCGCGAAGTCCCCCCGGTACATGCGGGCATAGAAGGGGGAGATGGTCATGATCCTGGCGTCGTGACTCCGGCCGGAGTTGCCCGTGTAGATGTCTATGAAGCGGGCCCGGTGGTCCACCACCCCCTGCAGGTGCAGGGAGTAGTATCCGTGCCGGTTCACATACTCCAGGGCCTCCCCCGCGGCCGGGCGCAGGATCTCGATGTGTGTGCCGTCCACGGCTCCGATGCAGTTCGGGAAGCCCCCGGCCGCGAAGCCAGCCATCACAGCGCCCTGGTCCAGGAGCTGGATGGTCCTGTCGAGGAGCACGCCCTCCACAGCCTCGCACACATCCCGCACGATGCAGGCGACCGTGCTGAGCCCCACCCCGAAGTGCTGGGACACGGAGCGGCAGGAGTCGGGCGTTGCGAGGGCCCAGACCCCTATGGCCACCCGCTGGACCATGGGGATGGGCTCCCGCATGGAGGTGTGCTGCCGCTCCAGCCAGGGCGCGAGGAGCTCCGCTAGGCGCAGCAGGGTGGCCTTGCCCATCCGGAAGTGGGACCCCCACTCGGCCTCCCCCCAGTGGGCCTGGGCCCGCTCCCACCAGGCCTGGGGCCGCTCCGTGACCCATAGGCTCCGCGCTATGGGCATAGCCAGCAGCGCTGCCCGGCGGAGGGTCTGCGTTGCCCAGCGGAACCGCCTCGCGGCCCCTCGGAGCGCAGCGGGCCGGGTGAGGCTCCGGCAGGCGGCCAGCCACGCCCCCCAGGCCCGGCGCCGAGCCCTGAGCCGGCCACGGACTCTCCTGCGGGCCTGCTGGCCCCGGAGGCGCACGCCAGCCCGCAGGGCCAGGACATAGCGCAGGCGGACGGCCAGGTGCACCCTCTCGGTCAGGAGGCACAGCTGCTCAGTGTGGTCACGGTGCCACTCAGCCGCGAGCGCGAGGAACATCCAGTTCCCACCTGCCCTATCGCGCTCCATGGTGCTGGGGCCCCGGTGGGGGCTGGGAGCGCTTATGCCGGCCCGGTGCTGGTGGCCCCGCCCGGGGGTCGGCCTCGCGGCCCTGCGCGCGCCCTGTGCCGGTGCATTCCGGCTGCTCCCGCCCCCAGCACCCCGGGCCCCCTCCCCTCGCTGTTTGTAGCGGGATGGCCTTGAAGGTGCGATTAGGCAGACAGAGAGCTCGCTGTTGTTCTCTGCAGCTGTGCCGGGCCCGCACCCCACGCCTCGCTCTGTTGTGCTACAATGTTGCGGTGCGGGCCCGTGTTCCCTGTCCCGGGGGCCGGGCCGAGCCTCTCCCGGCCCTGGGCAGTCTGTGTGCCCTCCGGGCTCCGTGTCCCATTCCCTGTTGTGCTGGACCATGGCTGGCTGCCCATCCATGGGGCTCCCGCTGTCCGGCCCCCAAGGGGCCCCCCATATCTGGGCCTTCCGCGAGACCATGTCTCTGTGCGACCTGTGGCACACCCCTGCCGTGCAGCTGCTCCTGGCCGGGCCGGGGAGCCGTGCAGGTGCCTACGAGAGCCTGAGCTCCGGGCTCCGTTACTTTGGCCATGTGGTGAGCGCCCGTGATTGCCGGCTGCATGCGGAGGCCCTGGGGCTGGCTCGTTTCCCCGAGGGGCGCATCCCGGAGGTGCTGTGCGCCCATGTGCCCTGGAGCGCCTCTGAGACCGTGTCAGCGCTGGTGGTGTGTGGTCTGGGCGCCTACTCGGAGTGCCTGGCCGAGGGTGGCCCTGCCTTGGCCGTGAGCTACTTCTCCTGTGTTCACGGGGCCCGTGGGTACCAGCGCACCCGTGGGGCGGCGTTCCAGCGGCTTCTGGAGCTGGGGCATCTTCCGTGGCCCCCTTCTGCTGCCTGCTGTGTGCCGGAGCCCTCCGCGGTGGAGATGTCATCCCTGTTGGCGGTGTGGGCGCGTGTGGATGTGCAGCTGGCCCTCACCATGCCCGATCCCTTCGAGGCCTACTACCTGATCGCCCACTACATGTCCTTGCAGGGGTACCGCCGGGGCATGCTGCACTGGCCCCACCTGGTCCACCGGGCGGGCCACCCGGGCCCTCGGGCCAGCGGGGCCCCCGGCAGCGGCCCGTGAGCCCCGCGTCGCTGGCCTGCCCCCCCCGGCGTGGTGCCCCCGTGTGGGCTCCCGCCCCGGCCCGGGGGGGGGGCCTGGTCCCCGCTGGCCGCTCCCGACCTGCGGACCCCACCTCGGTGAGCTCCCGCCCGCCTCGCTGCTTGCTGCTGCCCCTGGCCGTGGTCCTGGGCCCCCTCCATCCCCGTGACTCCGTGGGTGCTGCCTGAGCGTCGCTGGTGCTGCGGAGGAGCACCGCTGGACCCGGCTGCCCTGCCTGTGCCAGCCTTTGACTGTGGGGCCCCCTTCCTCCTCCTCCTGGCGCCCCTCCGCCGGCCTCGCTGTGCTTTGGGGGCCCCCAACGTGCCTTGCTCCGGGGGTCCGCCCCCCCCCTCCGAGACTGCCTCTGTTCCTGTGGGGGCACCTCCTTGGACTGGACTGGACTGGGGTGGTGTGGGGGTTGCTGCTGTCCGTGCCTTGCCCCGTGGTGGTGCCCCCCCCCTCCCTGCCGGTGTTCCGGGTGGGGCGTTCCGGGCGCCCCTTCCCCCCTTCCCGGCCTTTCCCTGGTGTGAGTGTGTGTGCCCGGGCGTGTGGCCGTGCATTGTGCCCTGCTGCGGGACCGCTGTGTGAGCCGGCTGTCAGCCTGTTCTCGCTCTTCCCCCCTCCCTTCCCGTTTCCCTTGTGTGGGCGTTCCCTTGAGTGCCTTGTGGCTTCGTTTGCCCTCAGTCGGCCATGTCTGTGTCCCGCCCCTGCCCGGTGCCTTGTGGGGGTTTAGCGCCCGCCGGGGGTTCGGCTGCACGTCTGTTGTGCTGCCACGGGCCGTGATGGTGCGGCCCGGTTCCGGGCCGTGGTCCCGTTCCCGGCACGTCTGTTTGGGTCGTTTTCCAACCCCCGGGCGTGGTTGCGCTGTTCGCCCCCCCTGGTGGTTCGCTGTGGTGAACCGGCCGCCCGTAACGTCTGAAAGTACCCAAAGATTCATTCCAGTGAGAGCAATTCTAAACGTTTCCTTCTCCTGGAATTTGGCTACTGTCAAAATATCTGGAAAGTCTAATCGTTCTTACTTCTGTTCCCATTTTAAGCCATGGACTGAAAAAATGTGTAAAATTAAAACATATGTTGCAAAAACAGTCATGGCACCAGCCATCTGATTTCTTTGTACATGTTAACATTTTACCCACAGCTTCCTCTGTTTTTCTGTATACTTTGTTACTTGATATATTTATAGCAAAAAGCTGATGCTACAGCATGTCCCTTGTCTGCTTGTTGAGCTAGTTGGTGCAGCAAAGTTTCTCTGTGTGTGGTACAGTAGAAGTTGACTTATAACCTTAAACAGGCATGGTGATAGGGTGGGTGGGGGAGTGGGTTAGGGTGGGTTATTTTATTATCCTCCTTTTTATGTCTTGTTTTTAGTTGTAGGGGTGGGGTAGCAAGAATTTTAAATAATAAAAAAAATAAATAGTAACAAATCATTGAAAATAACAGGGATGAGCTAGTATTTGGTTGAGAGCTTCCCCAGGATTGATCTGAAGTCAGCAGCTATCCCTGTATTGTGCGTGCGTGCGCGTATCTCACTGTGCTCTAATGCATCAACTTTTTCAGAAGTAGTCTTTAGCACCCTCAAAGTGACAAACAGAACTGAGAGAGTGTATACTTTTCATGTTAGTCTCAAAAGCAACCGATGGAGACACAGTAGTTAAGATGGTATCTTTTATTGGACCAACTTCTGTTGTTGAATGTGTGCAAACTTTTGGGCCTCAAGCTGCTATCCTTCACTTGCCCTCCATATATGCAGTAAAGATATCTTGCATGTTGTGTTTGCTTATAACTTAGGCTCCATACACTCACACTTTGTCTTGCTCTTTCAGCAGATTGGGGGCAAGACTGGGGCTGGTGAGGGTAGTGGACAGCTTGCTGCCCGCTACCTCTATTGCTCCCATATCACTTCATTTGTCTTTTGGCTGGGGGAATGTTAGGTTGGGCTCAACATCAGATACAATGCATCTGGGAAAAACATTTATTCTATGCCCTCTCGTCCGGTAATTTGGATTTAGGGAGCGATCTCCTGGACGACCATTAGGAGGCAGCACGACTTTTGCTGGGAGTACATAGGGAGGACGCTCCCCCGCCTTCCCAGTTCGAAGTCTGCCTCAGACCTAATAGGACATGCAGCCGGGTGCTTCGCACCCACATCACTAAAAGCTTAAACTTTGGAGGTGCATCCGCACCCGATATCGGGCGCAACCTCCCCTGGCCTCAGGAGGAGGCTTTTTTTCTCTGGGCCGGCCCTCGGGTTCAGACCAGAGCTAGTCGCGGAGGGGACTCCGCGGAGATACCCCCACGGACACCTCAGTGCAGCCGCAATGGCGGAAACTGCCAAAACCCGGGACGGGCGCCCCAGCGCAGGCCGAAACCGCCTCAGTGGCGGCCAAGCAGCGCAAGGCCACCAGACACAGGCCGGAGAACGCTGCCGCGGCGGCGCCAACCTCTAGCAGGGCCAGATCCGAAATGGCTGCAGAGGTGAGGGAAACCGAAAGTGAGACCTCCCTCCCCGCCCAGCAGCCCCAAGCCGCCCGCAGCCCTCAGGAATCCCCCATGGAGAAGAACGATGGGGAGGTAGCATCGGCTGCCTCCTCCCAAGTAAGGGGGGACCTGGGATTAAACGAGCCCAACGCCTTCCAGCAGGCCCAGCTGGAAACCCTCAGGGTGATGATGGGGGCTCTCTCACGGATAGAGAGCAATCAGAGGTTTCACAGGAAGAGGCCCGCTACCCATAAACAGCCCCCTAAGGGAACCTTTAAAGGTCCTCCTGGTCAGCGGGGAAAGGGAAAAGCAAGCGCCCCGCAAAACGCCGGGCATCACTTTCAGATCTGTTCGGCTCCTCCTCGACTGAGGAGGAAGAGCACTGTTCGCCCCCTGAAGAGGGGGAGTTCTCAGGGGACTCTTGGGGCGCAGATACCCCTCCCCCTGCCAAGCGACCACGTACACTTCATAAAAGACCCCCATGCCATCCCTTACCCTCCTCAGAGGAGGAGTCAGAGGCAGGCTCATCCACTGCTTCCCAATCTATCCGAGAGGATAAATCTCAGGACTGGGAAAAGATCCTCTCAAAGGGACATAAAGACCTGGGCAGGGAACTTCCCCATGACCAAGGCCCTAAGCTTAAAGAGCAGAGAGGGTATTAAGGGTCACCCCCAGAACTCAAAAAAAGGGGGAATCAGACTCCTCTTCAGACGGTGAGGAGGAATTAGACCGGGATTATATTCCCAAATTGGATCAAGACACCACAGGTGCCTCCTTAGACAAGGCTTTCGAAAAAATTATCAGGGCACAGTGGAAGCACCCCACTAAGTCTTTTAAATTAACAAGACCTCAGCAGACCCTTTACGCCTTTTCAAAACGGAACAAGCCCATTTTCGCCCTGCCCCAGGTTGATGCCGCAGCGGCAGCCCTCGCCTGCCAATCTGTCTTCCCCGCCGAGGGCGATTTCTTACCGAAGGACCTGACAGACACAGGTCTCGAGACTGGCCTTAAAAAGAGTTACGAAGCCATGGCCAACGTACTACGTATGGCCACCACCTCTTCCTATGTTTCTAGGGTAGTGATGAAGTGGTTCAAAATGAGGAAGGACCCCAACCTTTCTAAAGCGCAGTCCAGAAAGCTAGCCACTAACGTTACTCTAGCCCAGGCTTTCCTTATGGATTCATCCATGGACATGCTAACATGGGTAGCTAAGGGGATGGCAGCCAGTTTGGCAGCCAGGCGTAGGCTATGGCTCCGCTCCTGGCGAGCCGACGCCCACGCTAAGAACTTGCTAGTGAACAGCACCTTCAAAGGCAGCAAGCTGTTTGGCAAGGCACTAGACGAGGCACTAACCAATGCTTCAAACAAGGATAAGAAGCACACACTAAACCAGGTCCAATCCAGCAGGAATCCTTTTCGCCCCTTTTTTCATTTCCAACAGGGCCAAAAGCGCTATCAATATTCCACGCAACCCTCCTGGAATGCTGCCAACCGCAATCGATACCAGAGAGGCAGAGGTGCCAAGTTCAACAGACCATCGGCTCAGCACCAACAGAACCGCCGCTCAGGATCACCGCCACGCCGGCAAGAATCCTGACTATACCACATCTTCTTGCCCCGCCTCTCAAAAGATCGGCGCTCGTCTACTGGAGTTTGCACCAAGGTGGGTCCAGGCCACGACGGACGCATGGGTCGTTCAGACAGTCTCGAGAGGGTACTCGATCGAGACCAGATATTACCCGTGGGATGTCTTCAGAATGTCCCCCCGCTCTCACAATCCACTCAAGCACAAAAATATGCTAGCAGAAATTACCAGGCTCCAACAACTGGGGGCAATAGAGAGAGTGCCGTGGCACGAGCGCAGCATAGGGGTCTATTCCATTTTCTTTCTGGTCCAAAAGAAATCCTGTTCCTGGAGGGGGGTACTCGATCTCAAGCATCTCAGCAGAGCACTACGCAGGCAACGCTTCAGGATGGAAACCCTCCATTCTATATCCCTAGCCCGTTCCAAGGGCGACTGGATGGCATCCCTGGACCTGCAAGATGCTTACCTCCACGTCCCCATCCTTCCAACACACAAGAGGTGGCTCAGATTCTGTTACGACGGCCAACACTGGCAATACCGGGCTCTCCCCTTCGGCCTGGGATCAGCGCCTCGTACCTTCACGAAGGTCCTCGTTCCCCTCATAGTGAAGCTCAGACTGGAGGGGATAGCAGTCTACCCGTACTTAGACGAGCTACTCGTCAAAGCTCCATCTCTTCAGCTGGACCAGACACATCTCACTCAAACCAGAAAATACCTCGAGAACCATGGCTTTATCATCAATACACTCAAAAACCATCTTACTCCAGCTCAACGCCTCGAGCACCTGGGAGTGGTGTTCGACACCTGCCAAAACAGAGTGTTCGTCCCATTCCAACGGCAAACCAAGCTACTAACTCTCATCACAGTAATTCGAAACTGCCCGCAGGTGCCGCTTCTCACCCTGGCATCCCTCCTGGGCATGATGGTATCGCTCATACATCATCTCCAATGGGTTCGCTTCCACTCTCGCCCGCTTCAGGCCCTTCTCAGGCCCTGGCAAGCAGCAATCATCAACAACAGACCAGTGTCCATCCCTCTCAACCATGTAGCCTGCCAGTCTCTAGCGTGGTGGGAACAAACACACAGGTTTTCCAACGGAGTTCCTCTCTCGGAACCAGAAAGGCTAATAACCACGGATGCCAGCCTGTTCGGATGGGGAGCCCACCTCTCTGCCCACACGGCTCAGGGGTCGTGGTCGAACCACGAACTAGAGCACAGCATCAATTGGCTGGAGCTCAGAGCTATCCGTCTCGCACTGCTCCACTTCTCCACACAACTGCGGAATCAGCATGTACTTGTCTTCACAGACAATACTGCAGCTCAGGCCTACGTGAACAATCAAGGGGGATCCAGATCCTCGTCCCTCCACAAGGAAGCCTCCCTTCTCCTCAGTTGGGCGGAGGACAATCTACTCTCCCTGACAGCCAGACACATCAGGGGCCAGGACAATGTACAAGCGGACTGGCTCAGCAGACAAGAAATAGACCTGGGGTAATGGACTCTCTCCCCGCAAGCCTTCAGTCTCGTGGTAACCACCTTCGGGGCCCCAATACTGGACCTCTTCGCATCTGTCACCAATCACAAGATGCAGAGATTCTTCACCAGGAGCCCACACCCCAAGGCGGAGCCTCACGACGCCCTCAGTCACCCTTGGCCCCAGGGCCTGCTGTACTCCTTTCCACTCCTAGGGAGGACAGTCAGCAGAGCCAAGAAGCGACAGGCCACGGTCATTGTAATAGCCCCATTCTGGACCCGCAGACCGTGGTTTCCAGACCTCCTCATCCTATCCAAAGGAAACTATCTTCCTCTACCGGTGACACCAGACCTTCTCACCCAGGGGCCTCTTCAGTACAAACAGCCCGAATTCCTGACGCTGACAGCCTGGCTATTGAGGCCTCCGCACTCCGATCCCAAGGATACTCCGCTCCAGTAATCCAGACCCTCCTTGCTTCAAGGCGCCAGTCAACTAGAAGGATTTATCAATCAACCTGGGCTATCTTTGTTCACTGGTGCCAGTCACATCAAATTCCACCTCGTGATCCTTCCACTCCACAAATCCTCCAATTCCTTCAGGAAGGGCTTGATAAGGGGCTCCGGCCTAACACGCTGTCCAGACAGCTATTGGCTATTGACAGCACCCTAGCAGCCTCCTCCGGCAAACGCTTCTCCGCACATCCCCACGTCAAGCAATTCTTAAGGGCGGCCAAACGTTTAGCTCCACCGGTAGTACATCGTTTCTCTACATGGAATCTCAATGTGGTTCTCAAAGCCCTAACGGTCCCCCCCTTCGAACCACTACACCAAGTTTCTCTTTACTTCCTATCAATTAAAATGGCTTTCCTTATCGCTATAACATCAGCGAGAAGGGTTTCAGAAATCGGAGCGCTTTCTATCGACCCAGCGTTCTGCATATTTAGGAAAGAGTCGGTGCTGCTCAGGTTGGATCCAACCTTCCTGCCCAAGGTCCCCTCCTTTTTTCATCTAGCTCAGGAGGTGGTCCTGCCTTCTTTCTGCCCTAAGCCTCACCACCCCCTGGAGAAGCTATGGCACACCCTAGATGTTAGAAGGGCACTTAAAATTTATCTAGAGCTCACTCAGCCCTTTAGGAAAACTTCTTCCCTACTAGTGAGCTACCATCCGCACTCCAAGGGTAAAAAAGTCTCTAAAGCAGGTATCTCTAAGTGGATTTCTGCATGCGTAGCGGACGCTTATAGAGCCTTAGACTTAGTACCACCAGCCAGAATCCTAGCCCACTCTACCCGTTCAGCTTCTACTAACTGGGGTTTCCGTGCTAGGGCTCCCACCTTAGAAATTTGCAGAGCGGCAACGTGGAGGAGCCTCCACACCTTCACGAAGCATTATAAAATTGATCACTTCGAAGCCGCAGAAGCCGCCTTTGGGAGGCGGGTGCTTCAGGGGGTTCTAGATCCTCAATATAAGCGCCCAGTCCCCCCCGTTTTCTTCCGTACTGCTTTGGTACCTCCCTAAGTCCGAATTACCGGATGAGAGGGCATAGAAAGAGGAATTGGGTCCCTTACCTTGGGAATTCCTTTTCTATGTCCCTCGAGGGAGGTCATTTGGCCCACCCGGGTACTACCTGGGCGCTGAGATAGGTTTACTGTTTGTTAATCAGGTTTGCTGTTGCCCCCTCGTGGGACTGTTTTCTAATATCTGTTAAGTTTTTTCAGCTGAGCAGTTGGTCCTCGGCTTGTCACTCCTGGGAAGGCGGGGGAGTGTCCTCCCTACGTACTCCCAGCTAATTTTTTGCTGCCTCCTAGTGGTCGTCCAGGAGATCGCTCCCTAAGTCTGAATGACCTCCCTCGAGGGACATAGAAAAGGAATTCCCAAGGTAAGGGACCCAATTCCTCTGTCTGTGCCACCACAAGGTTGTTGGGGGCCGGGGGGAGGGCAGCAGGTGCCTCCTGTCTTCATATAATAATAATAATAATAATAATGGTGCTATGACTAGGGAGAAATGGGGGCTCAATGTTGGCAATTTTTTAGGTGGCATTCATCTCTTCCATACTTGTTCACACTGTCTGTACACTCACAGGCACCTGCCTCTAGGCTAGCTACTGTTGTCTATAAAGGAATGTCTTCTGCAACTTACTTCTTTCTACTGGAGCAGTGTTGTGATTCATTTTCTTTAAGGTGGGAGTTACTGCGTCTTGACCAATCTCTTAGCCCACAAACAGGAAGAAGGGAATCGGGGGTTACTATGGCCAAGGGTGTTGAACAGAGTCTGTTTCCCCTGCTCCTGAACCTGTTTTCCCTATTGACTCTGCTTGCTGCTGTTTGGAGGTCAAATATATCTCCCTCTGAAGTGTGACCACCTTTTTATACTTCAATGGCTTTTGTCTCCACATATCTGTAGTGGAATCCTTTTGCAATGCAGCTGACTTTGGGTGGGTCATCCCTACTCTCCTCCTGTCCCCAGGCCCTCTGTCACTACTGTCCCCATCTTCAGTATTTCTTAAGGCTGAACCCAATGTTACCATGTGGAGACTGCAGGGGAGTAGCACCATTGTTGCCTTCAACCTGCAGAAGATTGGGGCTGCGAGAGCAAGGCAAAGTATGGGTGCATGAAGCCTGAGTTATAAATGAGCACAATATATGAGACTGTCTTCGCTGCTTCTGTGGTGCACAATTTAAGGTGGTGGCCTTAATTTGCAGTTTCCATTCTTTAGGTGCTAGTTTGTTAACTTTGCCCAAGTACTATCAACCCCCTCCCCCTGTTGGAGGAGGGGGACAGGGACGGGGTTCACATCCGGTTTCCGGCCTGGTGAGGCCAAAAGCGACTGCCTGGCTGGCTGCGCCGCAGGCGCATGCCAATGGCCCTTAGCAGGACCGGGAGGGCCAGGACACTATTGATAATTGGCAGGGGGTACAGGAAATTAGGGCAAGGGACGGTGGGGGGAATGACTTGCCTGTTTTATGGGGAAGTGGGACGAAGGGACTGGGTTGGGGGGAGGGGTGGTCCCCCTTGGTATGAGGGAGAGGGGCAGCCCCTTGGGGATGGGGGGTTACCATCCTGTGGCAGAGGATGGTAGGGGGGATGGGGGAGTGGGGACTGGGTTAGGGCGGGAGGGGAGGTTCCCCTCAGTGTGAGGGAGGGGCGCAGCCCCTGGAGGAGGGGGAACTACCCTCCGATGCAAGAGGAGGGTAGGGGGTGTAGTAGTGGGTGGGGCTCTCCCTTGGGACAGCCTCCGGGGGGCCGGGGGGGGGCGTCTGTAGCTTTAGGGGTCATCTTGGGCTGGAGGAATTATGGTCCCTCTGGGAGGCAGATTAGAGTGGTGAGGCGGGACAGATGTTATATTCCTGTCCCGCTCACTAGCTCCCCAGGCAGGTGGCGTGGTGATTAGGGATCAGAGAGCCCCTGGTCTTGGGTTGCTGCTGATGAATGCGAGGTTGGTAGCCAACAAGTCATCTGCAGTCCGGGATATGATCCTGGACCAGGCGGCTGACCTCAAATATATCATGAAGACCTGGCTGGACAATGAGTCGGGGCCTATACTGGCTGACCTTGTTCCATCTGGGTATTCCATGCAGCATCAACTGGGATACCGGGGAGGGGGCGGTGTAACCATTGTTTTTAAGGTGGTTCTTCGAGGATCTGTGCGATTCTTACTCTTGGGATTCACTTCCTGCTCTGCAGGCACTGGAGACCTTGATGTCAGCAGTTTCCAGGCAGAAAACCTGGAAAGTTCTAGAATATGGTGAGGGCTCTGCCCCTCCATCACCCCTCCTGTCCAGTCAAAAGTGTGGGCTCAAGATCGTGCGAGAACGGGACTGTATAAAAAAGGGAGGAGCCCTCACCGCCTCAGTTCCTTCCAACCGCGTCACGCTTGGAAGACCTCAGTGCATTTCAGTGCTTTGTCAGTAGTAAAAAAGAAAAGAAAAAAAGAACAGTTATTATTCCATCTAGAACAACTCGAAACATCTGAGTGCCTGTGCCTTAGTCCGTGGGGCTCGTCCCCTGGTCTCCACCCGATTTTATCGCGAGTATGCCCACGCAGGCGGGCTTCAAACACTGCTGCTCTTGCCCGGCTACTCTCTCGGTGAGCGATCAGCACTCACTTTGTTTAGCCTGCTTTGGGGAGACCCACAACACCCGCATTTGCAAGACCTGTGCTGCCCTTTCCACCAGGACGAAAAGGGCTAGGGCTCTCCGACTCCAGGACATTCTCACTAAGAAGGCACTCCAGGGTGGTGAAGAGGGGCCTCTCAGGCTTCCCACGGGCACTCAGCAACCACCAGGATGAACCCGGAGACCACGGTTCCTGTGACTCCATTCTCAGAGTGCTACTGGTACCACCAGTGCAGAGTCCGGTGACGTTCCGGCTACGGTACCGTCGACACCCAGGAGTGCCTCCCGCTCTAAGAGCGATTCTCGCTCCAGGGATCGTACCACAAAACGCTCTGTTGATGAGAGAAAGAAAAAGAAGGGCAAGAGGAACCCTTTGCAGTGTGGAGGTTGAGACTACTCTCCCTGATCCCGAACGAACCATACTGCCTCCGACACCACTGGTACCGACACCTACGGTACCACCGTCAAACCCACAGCCCGCTCCTACCGCTTACCCTCTAGAGGTGACGCTGCCTCCCCATCGAGAACGGCACAGGGACTCTTGCTCCTTTTCTCACCACAGTGAGCACCGCTGGCATCAACAGTCGAGATCCAGATCTCCTGCCAGGTATAGAACCCTACAGTCCGACAGACCCGGCAGGTATGCGGAGAGATCCCCTTCCAGGTCGTTAGGTACAACTCCCAGTACCACAGGGACCAGAGGACGCGATTCCCCTGCTCCTGCTGCTCCCCTTATGATGATTCTCGGTATTGGTGATACCAGGACTATACCAGAGGTCATAGGTACCGTTCCCGCTCTTGGAGTGGATCTCCACCATAACCTTCCAGGACTGATTTGGAGAGCATGGAGTTTGCGAGCCTCTAAATATGAGCGCTTCAGCCCCACTGCACGTAGGTGGCTACATCCTGCCCTCCCTCTCGCATAGCTCCAACCGCAAGTATCTCCAGACCACCTCCTGTAGAGGTACCACCGGTACCAGTCAGTCTTCCACCTCTGGACCTGACACCTGTACAGGACACAAGGAGCCAACCCCCTCCTCGGTCCCGCTCTGTGGTTCCATCAGCACCATCCGTTCCTAAGGAACAGGAAACGGCGCAGGGTCACAGGTTAGTTCAGCCTCTAGGAACCACGTTCCTCAGCTCCCTCTTAGGACACCCCACTTCCGATCACCCTGCCTCAGGGCAGCCTCCACCCGATCTAGAGGTGTCATCAGGGAGGTTTGCATCCCCTTCATCCTCCTCCTCTTCACCTGTTTTAGAGGAGGACGAGACCATTTCCCCCTCTCCACTGGATTCCGTCTCGAAACCCAACCTTGTCCTGGCTACAGAGGACACTAACACCTTCCAGGCCATGCTAAAGAGACTAGTCTCAGCACTCCCTAAACTCCCCACCAAGGTGGTCAGGAAGACCCAATCGGGGCCTGTCTTTGGCATTTTAGGTAGTGGGAACCGGACCACATTATGTTCCTCATGTTTGAGCAGCTTATGGAGCCTTCCACCTCGGTGTGGGCCAAACCTTCCTCAGCTGTCCCCATCAACAAGCTGACTGACTCCCTCTATGCCATCCCCAAGGAAGGGGCTAATGTTTTCTACAAAACCCCCCTCCCCCCAACTCTCTAGTCATTGCGGCAGCCTCGCTCAGACTAGAGCAGGGGTTCTACAAACTTCCCCATCCGACAGGAAAGGGAGATGCCTGGACGTCCTGGGGAGAAAGATCTTCTCTTTTGAGACCCTATCCCTGAGAGCCTCTAACTATGCCTCCGCTATGTGCGGATACCAACACTGGCTCTGGTCTCAGCTGAGCAAAACAACTGACCCTAATCAGATAGCTGCCATCCAGAAGGAGGGAATGCAGATATCCTGGTTCCAACTCACGGCCAATATGCACACCATCGACTCTAATATTAGGGGAATGGCCTCTGCCATAACTCTTAGGAGACGCGCCTGGCTTAGGTCCACTGCTCTCACCCCAGAGAGCAAGACTCGGATTGAGGATTTGTCTTTTGACTGCGAGGGTCTCTTTGCCTCATCCACGGATGAAACCTTTAAGAAAATAAAGGAGACTAGCCAGACCGCTAGGTCTACTGGGGTTATTAGGGCTATGAGGAGAAGATTTTACCCATCTCCTGCCCCCTATTCCTACACCCCTAAGCAGCGCTCATCCTACCCATTCCAAATGAGGAGACGTTTCTCTCCACAGTATCAGCAACCCCAACCCTCCACCTCCCAGCCTTGAAGGAGGTTTAACAAACGGAGAGGAAGAGCCTTCTCCAATTCTTCTTCGGGACAACCCCCAAAGAATCACTTTTAGCCTCCGTCAGATCAGGGGAGGTGAGGAGGTTTTCCCCTCCTTCTTTAACTGTCTCTTGCCTTTTTATGACCAATAGGCATCTGGGTCAGAGAAGTAATTAGGTCTGACTATGCCATCCAATTTCATACTCTTCCCCCCCAACCCCCCCTCTTCCCCCCGGGGCTTCCCCCACAAAACTCAAATACTTCTGGAAGCCAACAAGCTTCTCTTGAAAGGAGCTATTGAAGAGGTTCCCCTCTCAGAACAAAATACTGGATTCTACTCCTGATATTTTGTAGTCCCTAAAAGAGATGAGGGGTTCAGACCCATCCTGGACCTCAGAATTCTCAACAAATACATTAGAAGATACAAATTCCACATGACTTCCTTCCCGATTATTTTTCTAGGCTTTCAACAAGGAGACTGGCTTTCCTCCCTTGATCTCAGGCATGCATACTTCCGCATTTCTATCACACCCTCTTACAGATGCTACTTATGCTTCATTGTAGGAGATCAACACTTCCAGTACACGGTCCTCCCTTTCGGAGTCTCCACCACTCCGAGGGTCTTCATGAAGTGTGAAGCGGTTGTCGCTGTCCACCTGAGAGAGAGAAACGTAAAGGTTTACCCTTATCTAGACGACTGACTCCTAGTAGCCTCCTCCAGATCCTACCTACTGGAACACATTCATTTAACCCTGTCATTGTTACAGAACTTGGGATTGCTCGTAAAACTACAGAAATCACATCTCACCCCCACAAGACGCCTACAATTCATAGGAACCCTTCTGAACACAGACCAGTCCAGAGCTTACCTCCCTCAGGACAGATTTGACACCCTCAGACACACCATAGAGAGACTACACTCCCACGGCTCCAGAACGATACGCTTCTTCCTCTGTCTCCGGGACTTCCTAGCATCTACCACAGCGGTAACTCCCTATGCTAGGCTTCACATGAGGCCAATACAGCAATGGCTCAGCCAAGTATACTCCCCTGCCCCCCACATCCTCAATAGGAGGGTAAACCTGCCAAACAAGGTCTTACAGACCCTTCGCTGGTGCCAATGATAGTGGCCCTGTTTAATTCCATTAATGCAACAAGGAAAATGCCAGTAGCATGGGGAACAGCAGTTGTAATACCTGTATTTTAAAAAGGGGAGCGTTCGGACCCCTCAAATTATAGGCCAATAAGCTTAATTAGTGTAGTTAGTAAACTCTGTGCCAAAGTTCTCTTGGGGAAACTTACTAACTGGATAGAGGACAACCAGATTCTACACCCGGAACAGGCAGGATTCCAACGCCAGCGATCAACAGTTGAACACTGTATTATGCTGTTTTCATTTAATAGAAAAATATAAGAGCAAAAATAAGCAGTTCTATGTAGCCTTCTTGGATTTACATACTGCTTTTGATTCAGTAGATCGGCGATTATTGTGGGGGAAGTTAAGAGAAACTTCCATGGATCGTAGGCTCCTCCATCTCTTGCAATTGATACACCAAAATACAGCATTTAAAATAAGGGTCAATAGAGTGGGTCATTTATCTAGAAGAGTGAAATCAAATGTGGGAGTCAGACAAGAATGTGTATTGGCTCCCACATTGTTTAATCTATTTATAAATGACTTGATACCCAAGATGGCAGAGGCTAAATTTCATCCCCCAAAGTTGGCAGCAAGAGTGCTGGGATGCCTCTTATTTGCTGATGACTTGGCCTTGGTCTCGCAAACAAGGATAGGGCTAAAGAGGCAGTTAAATGAGTTTGCTGTATACTGTGAGTCAAATGCCCTGAAAATAAATTATGATAAATCTAAAATAATGATATTTACAAGCTCTAGGAAAATATACAAATGGGAGATACAGGGGAATATGTTACAGCAGGTACCCATATTCAAGTATTTGGGGATGTACTTCCAGCAGATGGGAAGATGGAAAGCCCATGTCCAAAGGGCGGTAGAGGCGGCTAGACCAGTTGTTAGTGCAATAGCTAAATATTTCTATAACTCCGATAGACTCATGGTAAAACCAGAAATTCAAGTAGGTAATGTAATGGCAAGATCTAAGCTCCTGTATGGAGCAGAGTTATGGGCTCCCTTGACGAAAGTAAGGTGAGGGAGCTTGCAATTTCAATTTTTTCAAAAATTACTTAGGTTACCCCCAGGTACTCCAGCAGCAGTGGTTAGATTGGAAGTAGGCCAATTAGGCTGGGAGCAGGTGGGATGGGCTATGGCACTCAAAATGTGGCTAAAAATCCACAGTAGTGCCCAGAAGGGCCTAACGGAATACTATACTGCTGATGAGTTTCAGAACCCATGGGAAGTTTCGATTTCTAGTTATCTGATGAAAATGGGGTTCTCTAGGGAATATTTGGATGGGAAGGAAATGGGGTCCTTAAGGAATACGATAATAACAAGGCTAAAGGATCTAGCTCGACAGGAGGATATAGCCGTAGCTAATCAAACACAACATCTTAAAGAATATTTAAAATATGTTCCAAGTGTGGGAGAGATGGCCCCCTACTTGGGAGACAATTTGACAGCAAGGGGGAGATATCTTATAATGTGTGCTAGACTAAATTCTCTCTCCGCAAGATTGCTACGAGGAAAGATACAAGGGATCAGCTTTAGTGATAGAGTATGTCCATTTGACCAGGATAATGTTGAGATGGTACATCATGTTTTTTTCGAATGTCAAATGTATAGAGAAATAAGGAGGAAATATTTGTCCGAATTGACTGAAAAGTTCCTGGGAAGGACCGCGTTAAATTTATTGTGGTATGCTTTAAATATGAGGGAATTCATTCCAGCGGCAGCAAAATATTTGATACAAGCTATTATTATAAGATCTCAATTTATGCAATCCATGCATGGCATTGGAAGAAGAAGAAGAAATTGTAATTGGAATTGATATTGACATGGCACACTAATGACACTAATGATAGGAGGAAGGAAGGCTATAGAAGAACTTGAAGTGAGATTTTCCCTAACATGTTTTGACAAATGTTTATTTGATAGAGATTACGTGATACTGGGGATGCAGATAGTTAAAAGTAGGAATTGGGTTGGTTTATGATTGATAGTGGATGAAATCCAAATCCAATTTAAATTAATCGAGGATATAGAATGTATTCTGGATTGTGATAGAAGATCGAGGTGAAGTCATTTCAAAGTGATATATGCTAATTTAAGGTGATATATGTGCCCCTTGGATTATGGGATGGCTGTAGTTAAGATATTTTATGATTTAAAAATTACTTTTGCTTTAAAAGTTTTTTTTACTGTATATAAGGTGTATGTGTTGTATTTTGTATTTTTACGTTATGTTTTGTGTGTATATGCTATGGCTTTGACCACACGAATAAATTTACTTTACTTTACTTTTGACCCTTCGCTGGTCAACAGATCAGTCTCAGGTGCTACAGGGTATCCCCTTCAAACTTCCGCACATAGACGTCTCCCGCACAGGCTGGGGGGCTGACATGGCGCACCTTAGAGTCCACAGCCTCTGGTCCCCAGTGGAAACGCGGCTCCACATAAACTTGATGAAACTGAGAGCCATACGCTGGGAGCTCAGAGTCCTTGTAGCACATATACGAGGAAAGAACATCCTGATACCACTGCAGCCATGTGGTATCTCAACAAACAGGCAGGGGCACGGTCGATGCGCCTTTGGCTTGAGGCAGAGGCTACTTGGACCTGGAGCATCAAACACAGTATCCACCTTCAGGTTATACACCTGGCAGGCCAAGATAATTCATTCGCAGATCATCTCAGCCGTCTACTATCCGACCACCACGAGTGGTCTCTAAACGACATTGTTCTGGATGACATCTTCAGGATTTGGGGTACCCCTTCCATAGACCTGTTTGCCACTGCAGAGAACACAAAGCTACTCATCTTTTGCAGCCGGGCAGGTCTAGTGCCGGGATCAATGTCAGATGCCTTCACGATCTCTTGGAGTGGGGAATTCCTCTGTGCCTGTTAGGAAATGGGCCTGGAAGAGGGCGGCACGAGCACGCTCCAGTCGGGGAATAGGGGGATCAGGGAAGGGTAAGAGGCCCCCCGCACAGGGGACCCCCCTGCCTGACACTAACTCCCAGCCTCCCCTGGTACAAACCCCGGCCCCATACCGCATCCAGATCCCAGAGCCATCCCCTTCGAGCAGCGAAATGGGGGCTGCCCCCACGCCGCATAGGGATGAGGGGGCAGGTCTTTCATATGCACTTACGCCAGCTGGAAATAGGGGTGCAGAGAGAGTACAGCCACCGTTGCTCACCAAGGGGGCGGGGGCTGGGAAAGTCTGGGCGGTAACAGCTGGGCGGAGGGGAAACCCTGAACAGACGCCTCGGCGTTCAGCATGCCTCCAAGCACGTAAACAGGCGGGGCTGAGCGTTTGTAAGGAAAGGCACAGCTTCTCGCACTTGCCGGCGATCAGCAGTGCTGTGAAGCTGGCCCCCTTGCGATTCTTGTGACTGAGCTTGTGGAAACCTTTGTGCTGTGTGAGAGTGTGCGTGGCGTGGAGCGAGCAGGGAGTGAAAGGTGAGTGCGTGAACTGAGAGTCTTGTGTGTTGTTCTTCTGTGTTGCAATTCCCCTGTCCTAGCGCCCAGTGGTGTCGGCTTTCCCTTCCTTCCCCCTTCCAAAGATGTTAACCCCTTTCTCACTGGTCAGTTCACGAAGGTGAGTTCTCCTGAGCACCGTATACGTGGGTGTGGGTTTTGGGGGCGTGAGTGTTGGGCAGGGACCTGGTCCCCCTGCGGGGCCTGTGGGGGACACTCACTCTTCCTGTTGCTTGCCAGCGCCCTGATGATGATATGGCCTCGCCCCTATTGGGACATTTAGGGCCAACGTATATCCTGAGGGGCCTTTTTTCTCAGCAAAGGAGAGTGTGATCCCCTGTACTGCAGCAGTTTCCTGGTGCGTCTGATGTACTTCCCAAGGCTAGGTCTGTGGGTCCCCTTCCTGTACCCCATTGCCCTCACAGTGCCTTTCCCCCAACGCTTCTGCTGCACAAGGTGCTTCACAAAATCCGATCCAATCGTTCCCACGTTATTCTCATAGCCCTCTTTTGGCCGAGGCAGATGTGGTTCCAGATACTCAAGGAACTAGCGACCGAGGTCACAGAGCTTCCTCTCAGACCGGACCTCTTGTCCCGCCACCGGGGCACCATTCTCCACGACAACCCCAAAATGCTTCATCTTTGCGCCTGGTTGATCCTTTCATGACGAAGGACTTATCCCCAGAGATTGCGACTGTCCTGTTAAACTCTCGTTGCCCCTCAACCAGGGCGTGCTACACAGCGAAGTGGACTTGCTTCTCTCGTTGGTGTACTTCCCTCAACACACCACTAACCTCTCTCAAGATGGATCATATATTCAAATACCTACTACATCTCCAGGGATCTGGACACTCCCTCTCCTCCATTAAGGTACACTTGGCTGCTCTATCGTCTTGCCTCAAGCTGACTGATACGGACACTCTGTTCTCCCATTCTTTGACGAGGACCTTCTGGAAGGGTCTCCTCAACACGTTCCCCCCCCGATCACCCACCCAGCTCCCCAGTGGGACCTTAATCTGGTGCTATCAAAATTGATGAGGCCCCCCATTTGAACCCATGCCTTCTTGTTCCTTGGAGAAACTGTCTATAAAAACTGCCTTGTTAGTGGCCATCACCTCAGCCCAAAGAGTTAGTGAATTGGCAGCCTTTAGAGCCTCACCACCATACATTCACTTTTGCAAAAACAATGTAGATCTCCAGACTGACCCCTCGTTTATTCCAAAAATAGTTTCCCCCTTCCATCTCAACCAGACTGTATCCTTACCAGTCTTCTTCCCAAGACCACACGCATCCTGTATGGAGCAAGCCCTACACGCTTTAGACCTAAAAAGGGCCCAGTTGTTCTACATTGACAGAACTAGATGAATCAGATCTTCTGATAAGCTTTTCATCTCTTATGGGGGACAACAAGTCGAAGTTAAGATTACTTCACAGGAGACTTTTGAAGTGGATTCTCCTCTGTATCCAGAGATGCTATCATCAAGCAGTGAAGACTCCACCTTCCCATCTGCAAGCCCACTCAACCAGAGCAGTAGCCGCTACCCTGGCTAACCTTTGCAGCGTCCCGATTATTGACATATGTAAAGCTGCTACATGATCCTCCCTTCACACGCTTGCTAAGCACTACTCCTTGGACCTAGTGGCAAGGTCGGACACCCTAGTGGGGAAAACAGTTCTCCAGTCACTCCTTGATTAACCTCCTCGACTCCCACCACCTTGAAGTAGGTGTCTCAAACTGCTGTTCACACTCCCAAGAGTGAGAATCGTTGAGATCCTCGAAGAAGAAATAGAGGTTACTTACCAGTAACTCTGTTCTTCGAGAGAGCTCCGCATATTCTCATGACCCGCCCTCCTTCCCCTTTGACTTGGATGTACCTACTGAAATTGTCTTCCAGGACGGAGTTGGAACAAACTGAGGTGGTGAGGGCTCCTCCCCTATTTATACAGTCCCGTTCCCGCGTGATCTTGAGCCCGTGCTTTTGACTGGACGGGAGGGGGGATGGCGGGGCAGAGCCCTCACCATATTCTAGATCTTTCCAGGTTTTCTGCCTGGAAACTGGTGACATCAAGGTCTCCGGTGCCTGCAGAGCAGGAAGTGAATCCCAAGAGTGAGAATACGTGGAGCGCTCTCGAAGAACAGAGTTACTGCTAAGTAGCCTCTATATACACTGTCTGTGAGGAGATTTCCTCTGCAAACTATCATGGGGATAGAGGGCCTGCATTTGGTGTTGGATTTGGCCGGAGACAGATTAGGGATACTGCTGATATACCGGACACCCACCTGTACGGCAGCTTCCCTATCCGCACTGACTGAGCTGGTGTCTGGGGTGGTCTTGCGGTCTTCCAGGGCGATAGTCCTGGGGGACTTCAATATCCATGTCAACGCCAGTCTTGGAGGGGCAGAGCGTGAATTCATGGCCACTGTGGCAACCGTGGACCTGTCTGAGGATGGTGGGCCCCCCACACATTGCAGGACGTACCCTAGACATGATTTTTTGCACAGGCCTTGAGGTGGAGGATCTGTTAGTGGGGGAGGTGTCAGCAGAACCCTTGTCATGGACGGATAATTATCTCCTCCGGGCCGGTATCCTGACGTATGTCGACCCCCGGGAGGGTGCAGAACCAGTTAGGATGGTTCGCCCCTGACGGCTTATGGAATCTAGAAGGTTCCAGACTGCTTTAGGGGATGCAACCTCTAATCTCGATGGCTGCTCATGCGACCTCGTGACCAGGTGGAATTCCTTGTTGGTGGAGGCCATTGACTGGGTGGCTCCCGGCATCCACTTCCAAACCACCGACAACGCAGGTCCCTGTAGTACATGAAGGAGCTGTGGCGGATGAAGCGGGAAAGGTGGCGGTTAGAGTGACAGTGGCGTCACTCGCGTGCTGAAGCTGACCGATTGCGTCATAGAGTCTGCTTACGTACCTATGCCATGGCGGTGCGGACAGCAAAGAAAGTTTTCTTTGCTGCCCTCATTGTGTCTGCTAAGTCACACCCGGCGGAGCTTTTCTGGGTGGTGAGGGAGCTGGTCAGTCCGGCCTCCCTCCGCCTCGATTTAGAGTCATCCAATGCCCGCTGTAATTTGTTTGTGGACTTTTTGGCAGATAAAATCGCTCAGATCCACCACAGTTCGACACAACACTTTCAGCAGTGGATGAACCAGAGGCAGTAAAAGCCCCGCCTTGTCCTGTTTTGTGGGATGAATTTCAGAATGTCACCCTCAGATGCGGGGGATGCCCTGGGGTCTGTCCGAGCCACTTATTGTGAATTAGACCCATGGCCATCCTGGCTGCTTAAGGCCAGCCAGGAGACATTAGGGCCGTTGCTGGCGGGGATTGTCAATGCCTCCCTGGGGAATGCCTTAAGGAGGTGCTGGTGCAGCCCCTGCTCAAGAAGCCATCATTGGACGTTGGTGTCCTGGCCAGTTATCAGCCGGTCTCTAAGGTTCCCTTTTTAGGGAAGCCACTGCCCTCTTGGACATCTACATTTTATTTTAATTAGATTCAAAAATACCTGCCATCTGGACAGATTTTCCTCATACCTATATGTTTCTTAAGCTTCAGTCTGTATTGCTGCAGCATAATGGGTATGCTGGACTCCAAAACTGGCCTTCAGATCTCCAGTGGCTAAAGTGTGAGTGGTAGAGGGCGATGAAGCTGTGACGCTTGCTCAACATTTGAATTTCTCCCTTCCTTTGTGCAAGCCACTGTTAATACCTGCAAGAGTTACTGCAGGGGAAAATGGCAGATTATTCCTTTCCAATTCTCTATCTGACCGACAGACTGATGGAACTCAGAACGTGAGAGATCCTTTCCTTCCTGTCCTCAGACACACATGGTTCACAAGGGTCAGACAGGGTTGTGTACTGGTCCCCTCTTTATTTAACTTATTTATTAATGATCTTATACCTATTATGGCCAATCCTGCGTTTCACCCACCCAAATTGACAGATGGAGCAGTGGGATGTTTGATGTTTGCCGATGACCTAGCCCTGGTTTCTCAAACCAGGGTTGGGCTACAGAGGCAATTAAAAGAACTAGTCACCTACTGTTTGATAAATAAACTTGAAATCAACTATGGAAAATCGAAGGTGGTGGTATTTTCGAATTCCAAAAAGATTTTTCGTTGGGTTATTGCGGGAAATGATATCCAGTAGGTTCATTCGTTTAGGTATCTGGGACTGTATTTCCAGGCAGGGGGGAAATGGAAGAATCATGTTCAAAGGGCCATGGAGTCGGTTAAGCCAATAATAAGAGCTTATAACCAAATATTTTCATAATACAGGCAGGTTGGCAGTACTACCCGCGCTTCAGGTGGGCAATGCTAACATTCGATCCAAATTATTGTATGGAGCCGAACTCTGGAAACCACTCACAAAAGTTAGTGTGGGAGCCCTCCAATTTCAATTCCTCCAAAAATTATTACACATTCCGCCTGGTACTCCAGCAGCAGCGGCTCGGTTAGAAGTGGGACAAATGAGTTGGGATCAAGTGGGATGGGAAGCGGCTCTTAAATTATGGTTTAAAGTTTTTCTTGGTACCCAACCGGGCCTTTTGGCCTTAAGGATTCCTGGGCATTGTCCATGACTACGTTTTTGAGACAACTGGGCTTCTCTGTGGATACTTTGTTTACGCAACCCCTAGGCTTGACAAGAAATATGGTATTGACTAGGCTTAAGGATATATCAAGACAGATGGACATAGCAGTAGTTAGGCAGGCATTGCATTTAAGAGAATTTATAAAATACCTACCAGACCTGGATGAGATAGCATTTTATTTGAAAGCAAAGGTCGCAGCATGTGGGAGATATCTGATGATGTGTGCTCGTTTAAATGCCCTTCCATCAAACGTGCTCCAGGGCAGGTTACGGGGAATAAATTTTGCGGACAGATTATGTCCCTTCGATTTTTTAGAAGTAGAGTCCGTTCAACATATTTTATTCACCTGCCAAATGTATAGCCCAATTAGAATTCAATATTTGTCATCGCTTCTCGCAAAATATCCAGGAAGGACAGATTTAAGGTTGCTGTGGTATGTGCTTAATGTCCCAGAGTGTATGCAGGACACTATAAATTTTTTAATCCAGGCTTTTGTCATCAGAAGTAGATTTATGAAGTTCAAAAGCTTGGGAGAAAGTTTTAGAGGTTAGCCATGGCACACAAACATAGACTTCAAGGCTCAATCTGGTCACGTGTTGAGGATGGGACTAATGGATCCACCAATGATATGTAAATATTGAAGATGGATCGATAAGTGTAGTTATTCTGAGATGGTTGCTTTCTGTATAGTAACAAGTTTCAAGTTTTAAGTTATGTAGGACCTTTGGGTTCCTTTGAACTGTTTTAAGATGTTTGGTTCCCCCAAGTGAGTGGGGGTTGTAATTGTATTGTTTGTTATCTAATGAGTTTTTTTAGTTTTATATAATATATATGTATTTGTCTAATTACTATGGTCTATGGTCATGTAAATAAACTATTAATTAATTAATTCATTCATTGTTAACAACTACCCTGACAGAGCTAAAGCAACTATTTACCCTCTGGAGTATGCCGAAAGCTAATCCAATAAATACTACTACTGCTGTTTACCCTGCAATACTTGGATGCTTAGATATGAGTATTGGAAACTAACTAGTACTAGAACTAGGGGACACCCATGAAATCAACTGACAGCAGATTTAACACAAATAAAATAAAATATTTTTCATGCAATGCACAATTAAGCCTTTTGACATTTTGGTGAATTTGTAAGACCTGGCTGTTCGCCCAGGCCTTTGGGGAGGGAGGTGGGTGGGTTATGGGGTGTTTTATCTTCCCCCACCCTTATTTATTATTATTCCAGCCTGTTTTACTATAATGTTTTTATTTTTTATATATATATAAATTGTTTTTATTATGAACTTGCTAGCTGCCCCGAGCTTTTCCTAGGAGGGGCGGGATACAAATTGAAAAATAAATAAATAAAATAAATAAATTTGTGAAATTTGTTGCCAGAAGATGTGGTCAAGTCCAATATTATAGTTGGAGAGTTGTTGGATGATAGGTCCATTAAGGGCTATTAACCAAGTAGGTTGAGGGATGTAACCTCAGACTGTTGGAAGCTGGAAGAGAACACTAGGGAATCGATCACTCTGCTGGATACTTCTCCAAGGCGACTGAGAATGGCCACAGTTGGAGATGGGATGATGGGCTTGATGGACCTTTTGTCTGACCCAGTATGGAACTTCCTATGTTCTTAAACGTAAGCTGTGATATTATAGTGGAATCTGCTTAAGTTGAATTTCTCTGGCCATGTAAAAAAAAAGTTTGACTTATCAGAAATTCTATTTAAGCCAGACCTTACGGAAGTGGACCCGGAGATGGAGAAAACTGATGCTCGTATTAAGTTAGCACCAGATTTCTCTGTTTCCAGTCCCCTTCCCTCTCTTTAGAAGCAGAGTGGCAGAGGTGTGTGTAAAAAATCCTGTAGTACTGACTGGGAGAATTAGGTGGGTTGGAGACCCACAGAGAAACCAAGTGCTCACTCCCCTTTCAACTCCCCTTTGATTCCCCCAGTCAGAACTGACAGGGTTTTACTTACGTGCATGTGCGCATGTGCACACACGCGTCTCTGCCTGGTTGTCAGTGTGAGTCTGCATGTCTGGAGAGCTGGGGAAAACTGATGTTCCCTAATGTCTGACAGAGAGACTCACCATGACAGGGGATGTATCACGTGCTTCCAATAAATCATTAATACACTCAGAGGTCCTGATATTTTGACTCACCATGGTTCAGAATTCTGATTATTCAGATCAAAAAGCAATACATCCCTATAGCCCTGAGGCTGGGGAAAACAAATTAATTATACTTACCCAGGAATTCTGGTTATGCAAGTTGTCCTTAAGTGGACTCCACTGGACACTCTGCTGCTGTTGAATATTTCACACCTTAGTCTTAATCTGAAAAACCCAAGTTTTTCTTTTCTAAAATTTTTAACTGATTTTTTCAGTTTAATATTTTTTTCTATTTTTTTCCAGTGTTGTCCTTCATAGTTTGCAGGCACAACAATCAAAACTACAATTTTGATTATCTTAGCTGGAGAAAAACCTCCCTTTTAGTAATTGATTATATGGTAAGACTACTTGCCTTCTTGTTTTTAAGTTAATCGCTGGAACATTTCTATCCTGCCAGCTCTGTGGGATATTCATTGACACAATACCTGATTTCATGGAGCACAGCTTTCAGCCATTAAGTGCTGAAGAGAGATTTTTAATAGAAAAGACTGTAACTGATTTATTCAGTTTGAGGCTTCTTGTGGGTTTATAATAGTTTATTTAAACGCTACTTTATTTTGCTTGCCTTGTAGTGTTCCACATATTACTTCCGGTAGTGTTTCATCCATGCCTAGCTTGGTTTAAAGTTTTGATTTTTATGAAAAAGAAACCTCTAGATTTAAAACGATATGTGAGTAGTTGGTGGGCAGAAGTGGTTAAAATCTGAAGGGAGGGATTTGTGGCAACCAGACCAAAGGAAAATGAACATGGGTTTCTCTTTCCCATAGCTGCAAACTTTCAACCTTTTATATGCCTCTGTATTTTAAACGATTGTATGATAAAATGAGAAGATGCTGGATATATTTCTCTGCAGGTTTTTATCTGTCTGTCAGTAATAGCTATTCTATTAGAAAGATAGGCATAAGTATCCTTCTAAGTTAATTTAAAAGGTCATTTTTAATACTGATGGAATGGGGAGAGGAGGTGCTTAAATTCTTAATTGCTATTAGGGACTCCAAGTGCGTGCATTTTTCGGGCTATAATTCACTTTGGTGCCTGTTTATGGGACTTGTTCAGACTTGGTAAGAGAGATCCTGTTGTGTCATTCTTAATTATTTCCTTTTGTTTTAATTGAATGGCTATAAATTGAGTCTTAAATTATCCAATTTATTATAGGATCAAGAAACCTTTGGTTTCAGGAAGGAGTTAAGGCTCTTACAATTTCACTTGTGCTCCATAAAGAGCATGGAAACTGTAAGTTGACTCCCTCCTTAACTTGTGCACCATGTAAGCAGTAAAGACATTGTAGTCTAGCACAGTATGCTTGCTTATAACTTAGGTTCTATATATTTGCACTCCTTCTTGGTCTTCCAGCCGCAATCCTCTTCCTTTGCAGATTGAGGGCAACACTGAAGCTGGGGACAGCAAGGTCATCCCTGCCCCAATTTTATGGACTAGGTCCCTGTCTTCACTGTAGCCACAACTTCTCCTTCATAGCTCCTGTCTCAAGAGTATCTGCTTACTACGCAGGTGATTTGGATACATGGGGCCCAGACAGTTTAGGGTCTTAAAGGTCAAAACCAGAATCTTGAATTGTGCCTGGAAAGCTATAAGTAGCCAGTGCCGACTTTGAAGCACCAGTGTAATGTGCTTCTGGTGCTTTGCGCCCAAAAGGAGGTGAGCTGCCGCATTCTGCATGAGCTGCAGCTTCTGAACAGTCATCAAGGGCAGCCCCATTTAGAGCGCGTTGCAGTAATCTAGCCTTGAGAGGAGGAAAGCATGGATGATAGTGGCCAGATCAGAAAGAAAATGCTGCAGCTTCCTCACTAGATGGAGTTGGTGAAAAGTGCTCCTGGTCACCACTGCAATCTGACAATCCAGTAAAAGGTCCAAAGCGCACTCAAGGCTGCAAATGTGACTGACCAGAGGGGGTCAGACTCCATCAATAACAGGAGTTCCAATTCTCTCCAGGTCACAAGGCCAGCCAGCTGTCATCACCTCAGTCTTGTCTGGATGCAGCTTCAGTCAGCTCCTCCTCATCCAGTCCCTGACAGCAGCCAGGCGTTGGGTAAGCACCGAGACTGCAGGGCCTGGGTCATATAAAAAGGAGAGGTAGAGCTGGGTGTCATCAGCATACCGATGACACTTTACCCCAAACCTCTGAATGATCTTGCTTAGTGGCCCCATATACATGTTGAACAAGGTGAGAGACCGAATAGAAACCTGGGGACCTCACAGGGGAAGTCCTGAGAGAATGACGAGCAATCGCCCATCACCACTCTCTGGGACCTCCCCGACAGGAAGGAGCAGAACCACTTTAGAGCAGTCCCGTGTACCCCCGCCACGTCCTGCAGTCGCGTCAACAACACCCTGTGATTGACTGTATCAAGGCTGCTGAAAGATCTAACAGGATCAACAGGGCAGAATTTCCCTTGTCAAGTTCCAGGAGCAGGTCATTGATCAAGGCTACAAGCGCAGTCTCCGTGTGAAACCCAGGGCAAAAGCCTGACTGAAGTGGGTCCAGGAATCTGATGATATCGAGATTATTCTGCATCTGTTGAGCAGCCACCCATTCAGTAACCTTCCTTAAAAATGGTAGGTTAGAGACAGGCCAATAACTGGCCAGTGAGTCGGCATCCAAAGATGGCTTCTTAAACAGGGACTGGACAACCACAATTTCTTCTTCGAGGATCTCTGCAATTCTCACTCTTGGGACCTTACCCTGCTCCCCTGGGCACTGGAACCTTCAATTGTGTCAGCAGTTTCCAGGCAGATTGCCTGGAACAGTCTAGCAACTTCAGAGGGCTCCAGTCCCCCTCCCATCCTGGCATTTGCGTGGACTTTAGATCATGCGAGACAGGGATCCAATCTAAAGACGGGGAGGAGCCCTCCCACCATAGTTCCTTCCAACTGCTTTGGTGATCGGAAGACCTTTGGTGCTTCACAGGGCTCGTTGGCACCTACAAAATAAAGAAGTCTAATATTATTATTTCTAAATTTTATATTTCTTTTTATTGTCTAACCCTACTAAACTGGGTATCGGTGGGTCAACCACCCGAACCCCTAAGGGGGACGGGTCCTCACCCCACCATTCCTCGCTCTCGCAGAGACTTCACCTTAGGACTATGCCCAAAAGACCTGGCTTAAAACGCTGCTTATTGTGCCCCACTCCCTTGTCAGTTAGTGATCAGCATGTTCAGTGCTTGTGGGGGCCTTGGAGAAGTGCATGATACTTGCACCTGTAAAGCATGTGCCACCCTGTCCACTAGGGCTAAACAAAACCGATTGCTCTGTCTCAAGGAGATATTGACAAGGAGGAATCGATAGGGAGGTGAAGAGGGCGCTATCAGACTCTCTGACCATCAGGCTTAGCCCAAAAGCAATGCTATGGAGACTCCAGGCCTCTTGGCTCTGAGAAGTATCGATAATACCCTGGACAGCACTGGTGATCCTGTGCCTGCCTTCTTGACTGCCCTGGCTTCTGTGGGCTCACTACTGAGTGCTCAGCCGGAGGTTTCTCAACCTCCTGAACCTGCGGACAGCTCCCTTCAGTCTGAGCATCCAAGCGTCAGAGAGGCTGCCGAAGCAACTAAAAAGAAAAAGAAGAGGAAGAGGAGGACCAGATCTCCTGAGGCACTCTCTAATATCACTCCAAGAGGGGTTCTACTGGAGCACGGTCACTACAGAGACTATCTACTGAGAGGAAGATTCTGATGTCCGAGGATATCCCCTCCTTCTGTAAACAATGTAAAACTGTCTGTTTTGCCAGGCATTTGGTGAGGGGGACAGGTAGTGGGGTGGTTTTTTCCTTCTTTCTTTTGGGGTAAGGGGTTATTTATTCTTTCGGGCCTCTGTTCTATGGTTTTAATGGTGATTTTTAAAATATCATAGTGTATTTTATATTTTTGTATTATGTTTTTATTATGAGTTGCTCACCACCCTGTGCTTCCATTGGGCAGGAGGGGGCGGTATACAAATGCCATAATAAAAATAAATCCCCTTGTGGACAACAACAACCTTCTCCAGCTCAAAGAGATCAGAAAGAACATCCAGTGAGCTCTCTGGTGCATACCTTGTTGTAATGGTACCAAGAGCCCTCCTGCTCTCATTCCCACAGAGAGCACTCTACATGGCAATCTCATTCCTAGTGTGCTTCACCTTGGTACCATCGGAACTAGGTCAGGTTACAGAGCAGGGAGAAGTACAGGAGAGGATACCACGAAACTTATAGGAGCTTCTCCCCATACTCATGCTGCTCTTGATGGAGGGAATCTCACTATTTGAGCATCGACCAAGGGACGGACATTCCTGTTTCCATCATTACTACTCAATGTCTAGGAGCCGCTCCCCCTTATATCGTGATGTGAGGAGACTCAATAATGGGAGACCCACACAACAATTAGTTCCAGAGGGATATTCTGCAAACAGGGGGTAACCCTTCCCTCCCTCCTCCTCCTGGCTCTGACGGTTCCACTGGGACTGTTCTTTCCACCCTTGGCACCTACTACAGTGTCTTTGGGCATGGTACCAGCGGTACCACTGTCAGACATCATGGCGGATTCTCCATCATCACCTTCTACAGTGGCACCGCCGGTACCAATGGTACCTTTTACTGCTACCCAGCCAGTCTTGCATACTGGAGCAGGTATCGCCTTTCTTCAAACTCTGCTGGGTGCACCAGATCAATCTTCCCATCTGAATGTACTGTCTGTGTTACCCACTGAGGATTTAGTCCCTGGAAAGTCGGACTCCTCATCAACATCTCCTTCACCAGATGAGACCGTGTCACCTTCTCCACCGGACAGTGTCAGACACATCCACTGCGTTGCCAACGGAAGACGTCAGTGTCTTTCAGGGCATGTTATGGTGACTATTGACTGCACTGCTACAAATTCCCAATAGGATAGTAAGGAAAACGGTCAGGCCCAGTTTTTGGAATCCTTGGCAGTAGAGACTCCAGACAAGGCAGCTGGAAGGAGCTATGGCTGTTGGGACTGCCATCGAGGGCTGGTTGCTGGGCTTGCTGCTCCGTCCTCCCCCTCCCCAGCCTACAAGAAGGACTGCAGGCTCAGCAGGTGGCTGCTGAAGGCGGATACCAAAGGCATTCCGCCATCTGGCAACCATTTGGCAGCTGTAGGACTGTGGACGGGTACAGCCTATTTTAAGTTTAATTTGTTTTGCAGTGGGATTGGTGTTTTTAGGTGGTTGTGCATGTAGTAGGATGATTATTTTGGAGGCTAATTGGGGCTGAGGGGGGTGAGGGGATAGTGGTGGTTTATGTTGGGAGAGTTGGGGTTGGTATTAGGGTTGGTTGAGTGAGGCCTCTGCTGGGGATCCTGGAGGGTCTTGGGTAGCATGCCTGGGTGAGGGCTCTGCTGGAGACCCTGGAGTACTGGATTTGAAACCCTGTTGCCATGTCAGGTTGTGACAATACTGGGCTAAGAGGGACCATTTGGCTGACACAGGCAGCTCCTTATATCCTTATGTATTTTTAAAATTGCTTTAAAATAGTTTATACTGATTACTGAAAAGGCAGATGATAAATGGAAAAAAATCCAGTCTCTCTAAGAAATATGCTGTAACTTTTTTTTGTTGATCCCAAACATAAGAAACCAGAGATAAGGTACTTGTACCTTGTATTGGGTTTGGATTTAAATGAAAAGTAACAGGAGGTGTGTGTGTGTGTGTGTTTTTTATAGCAGCATTGTATTTTGCTTGTCTGTGGCATTATCCTGTTTTTTCTCCATACTAGTTACTGTATTTTTCAAGTTTACATCTTCCTCATCAATTATAAAAAGTAGCCTTCTCTCCACAGGCATCAGAGGTACTGCCATTTCCAGAAGTTAAAATGACAGAGTGATTTTTGTGCTGTGGATGTTGGGTGACATAAAACATGGCAGAAATGTCAGGCTGACAAGGCAAATGCAGAGTAAGACTTGGAAAATGCAATAACCAGAAAGGTTTAAAAATGCCTTCTACCTATTTTCCTTTTTTACATAAAAAAGGTGTAAGATGAAAAAAGAGGGGATGTGTTAGCTGGAGTAGATGGGAAAGGAAACACAAATTTAATGCTGAGTACAATAAGAATTAGTATTTTTTGTTTGTTTTCTCCTTTTCCCTTTAAAGGAAATTAGCCTTGCCTGCAGTTTGGGGCTGACTCATGTGAAAATCTTTAAAGGTATAAATCTTGTTTGGAAGGGATTCTATCTTATGGATAGTCATTAATGAATGATAGGAAGGATGTAAAAATAGCAAAAAAGTGTGATTTGCTGGGGGAGGGGGGAAACAACCTTTACCAATTGTTTCATACAGACTTTTAGTTTCGTGTTAATTGGAATACTTGGAAATGAAATAATAAAAAAAAGGTGTCGTTGATTTTACCACTGATTAGTTTAAGGCCTTCTCAGGATTTAAGCTGCATTTTCTCATTTGAGGATAGATCTAAAAGACCTTAACGTTCTGTAGTTGTCACAAGGGGCTGTGATCCAGACAGACATTCCAAGCACTTGAAATCCAATAAGATGCTGTTAAATGGGATCAGTGTAAGTCAGCAAAGCACAACTCTGCAGTTTTACCTCCCTTAAAACATTGTGACAGTTTTAGCTTTTGGATTGTTTATTGAGTTTATGCTGGAAAAAATACAGACTTAGATTAATTTTAAGCAGTTCTTAAAATATGTCTGGAGGTTAGGTTGCATTCAGCAGTATAAATAAAACTGAAAGCTCAGTTTATTGCATGTAGATTTATTCTTATGTATTGACATTTTAACCCCAATTTATTTTGCTAGTTAAGCCACTAGCATACCACTAAATATGCATAGTAAGCAGGAAATGAGTTGTATACGGAGATTATACAATCGCAGTGATTCTATATTTCAGATTTAAAAAAAGATACCGTCAGTATAGTTAAATTGAAAAAGAAGAATCCTTCGAAGGTGGGATATCCTTCAAAGGACCATGTTGTTCAAATGAAAATCTAAATTTTTTAACCGGTTTAATCAAAACTTAAATAACAATACATGAGTCTTTAGCCATTCATCCTTGGATGTGGTAGTATTTACAGTTCTCGATCAGCAGGGCAGTGTGTTGAGTATTTGCTGAGAATGTAGTGGTGAGTATTTGCTGAGTGGAGATTTCTTTTTATGTCAGTATTGAACTCAGGAATATAGGAATTGCCATGATGGATTAATTAACCCTTTCAGCAGAGTAGAGGCGGTGTTTTAGAGGCAAGGGAAAACTTTGAATTCCTTATACGTAGAGCTAGATGGTACAGTTAAACTGCTTTCCTGGTGCTGCTGTTAGTGCCTCCACATACCCACAAACCTACACAGATGCCATAGATGGGTTGAAAGCATTTGCCACAACTTTATTGATTAACCAATCTCAGGACAGCCCATTCCTCGGGCATACCCTGTGTCCATAGCAGCGAGAAACCTTGCAAATAAGCAGGAAGGGGGCCAGACTACTTCCGGTGCCCAACCTTGGTGACTTGAACAAGTCGTGGTTCACCCCCCTGTGGGTGGGACATACATCCCGGCCCAGTCATTTTGAGTTTTGAGCCGGGGCCCCACCTGTAAGACCCCCCCCCCTCCCACACACACTTCTCTGGTGGTGATGGGGTGCAATGGCATCACCCCAGACTCATAGGGAGCCTCACCACAGTATGGTTCCCAAGTTCCACCACAAAAAAATGGGACAAGATCTCCAGTCACTGACCCTCTTTTCCCCATATGGGTATGCCAGAATGCCTGTGCAGGGCATCCCAAACATCCTCTAGCCAAATATCGTTCCCTTGGTGAGACAGATGCACCCTGTCCCGCTTGTACAAGCTCTCATCGTGGAACATGATCCGGTGATGATGAATCACCTTGCTGCCAGTGCCTTGAATGACACCCAACAAGCCCTACTGACCTTATGTTTTGCCCTTTTGATCCTGACTGGTGCCTGCGTATATCACTATGACTGCCATTCCAACATATCCGTCCACCATATGTCGGACTGGGTCCATTCACCTCACAAACCAGCAGTGTCATCCTTCATGTGCGCTGTGAGACCCCAGGCTCTCCCTATCCCTGTCTCATTCTCGCCCAGGTGGATGATCACTATATTGGGCGGCCCTTTTTCCGTTGCTCTACATAGTAGCAAGGGTAGCAGCTGATCCCACCGCATTCTGCTGGTCTTGATCCAAAACAGGTGCACATGAAGGCTGAATCCCAGTTGGGACCCAAAAGCTGCTGTTGCTACCTGTCACCCCACCCATCTCACAATACTGTGCCTGAAAATCCATACTGTGTAAGGAGGTATCGGGAACCTGACAACGAGAACACAAGGTGAGAACAGCAAAAGGAAATGTGTACGATTGTGGAGAACCCAGAGGCCTGACATAGGACGGTAAATGCCAGACTTCCACAAACCAATTGACTGAATTTGAGACCTGGGAAGACCCCCCAGCTGCTGTGGTCGAGGCCACTCCTATCCTGAAAGAGTGTGTCCCAAAATTGGAGGGGCATAGTCCAAGGTGATCAATGCCTTTTTTGGAAGACCGCTGTGAATTGAAATCTTGTCAGGAATGAGCTGTCCCTGTGGGCAAACAGCCTGTCCTCTTTCCACCCAGGCAGCCATCGCTGAGAGTACCAATGGCCCTGGAAGAAAACCCCAAACCTGATGCCCCCCTGCTGCATCAGCGGCAACCTGGAGGTCAGCCTTGAGTAATCGAATTAATCCTTAGTACTGCAAAGAATGCTGTGGTAAAGGCTGTGCGAAACAGCGTAGCATCATATAATCTCATTATAGCTATTCAAGAACCTGAGCCACACCTGCCATGCCCTCCCTAATGCCCTTGGATATCCTTACATGATGTTGAGGAGCCAAAGCGCCAGCTGAGTCAAATCAAATCAAATCTTTATTTGGCACGGGCTTCCGCCATGGCCATAGCATGGCATGACATGACATGACTAAGCATACAAAACTATTCAATAATTGTAGAAAATAAAACTACATTTTACCTTCTAAATATAATATAAATCAATCATCACACATAAAATCTGGTAGCGTTACAACTTCCGATATTTAATTGAAAAATAGAATACGTTAAGTGGCATAACAACAAATAGATGTCAACAGCAGCCTTATGGCCCAATCAGTAATGGCCCAGCTAAATCTCAGGAGTTTAACAATGCACGCCAGCTGAGTGCAGAATGCCCTACCGGGAGCTACACCCTACATGCAAAATTAAGTGATTGCATTATTCTCAGCATCACCTTCTTAGTGTTCATACATTTATACAGAGAGCCAGTATAGTGTTGTGAATAAGGTGCTGGACTTGGACGTGGACCTGGGAAGCCAGGGTTCAAATCCCACCCTAGCCATGGACGCATTGGGTGGCCTTGGGCAAGTTACAATTTCTCAGCTTCAGTTCCCCATCTGAAAAATGGGAATATTTGTGTGTCTGTCTTTCCCTGTGTTCCTCTCACTCTTGTCCATCTTAGATTGCAAGCCCACCGGGCAGGAACCGGTCTCGGAAAATCTGTGACTGTAAAGCACTGTGTATGCCTAGTAGTGCTATAGAAATTATTAACAGTAGTATTCCCGTAGCAGAAGCCAGAGCCCCTTCAGCTTGTCACAGGGGAGGCTAGATGTGTGGGCTACTGTGTCTATCCCCACAAAGGAGAGAGGAGAGGTTGGACCTTCAGTCTTTTCTTCATCTAGTGGCACCCTCCACTGTCGCACTATCTGAGCAAAAGTGGACATGAGTAATGTACACTCCTGCGGTTTGTCCCATCCCAAAAACAGATAATCGTCCAGATAATGAAAGATGTACATGGAGCTAAACCTCTCAAAAGGTGCTCATGAAATTGTGTAATCCATTGGCAGAGCCTTGTCAAAAAAGAACTTGTCCATGAATGTGAAACCCAACAAGTCAAAATCCCGGGGGTAGACCGGCAGAAGGTGAAAGGCAGACTTAGTGTCACACTTCTCCATCAGTGCCCCTGGGCTGCAGTCATGGGCCATGTGCCCCACAGCATCAAAGGATGGCATCATAACTCAGGTGTGATGCTATCTTTCACCAACCCACACTTGGGGTAGGAAAGCTGGTGGATTAGCCAATATACCCCTCGGGACTTCCTTGGGCACAATACCAAAGTGCGGAGCACCTCATGATCTGAAAAGGGGGTGGGGTTGGAATCAAAGGGGCTTGCCACCCTGCCAGCAGCTATTTCTTTGATAATTTAGCTCCAAACTACCTCCCCCATGCCAACTACCAATTTCAAATTCTTCATCCTCTGATTCATTCTTGGACCCTGGAACAAAATTGAAAAATCCCGGGAAAAGTTCTCCCCAAATTAGTCGGCATCTATTCTGTTGGGATATCTGTTGAGGAAGACTGCCAACACCCCTAGTTTAATTGGGGTGTGGGCCAAATCCAGCAACCTCCCCCCTCCCCCCCAGGTGTCCACTGCTTCCAGACCTGTCCTGTTTTCCACTACCATGGGCTGGCTTCTGTGGTGTCCTTTGTTAGAGGAAGAGGCTGTGTGGGATCCCCCACAATTGCTGCAGAAATGCCCAAATTTGCACCTGGGGTGAAAATGCCCTTATTAAAATAATAGCATATGGGTTTCATGTGTGCTTGCTTGGGTGTCCAGTGCAGCATTACTCCATTCCCAGTGTGGGTACCCCCTGCAGGCTGGTGAAAAGCCATTAACTGGGAGTGTAGGTTATAGTCGATTTGCATCCCAACATGAGAGGGTTAGAAGCTGCCCCCCACCTAAACATCTTATATTGGAGTCAAGCATGCCCGCGCTCTCTCCATACACATACATATAAACACACATACACACCCGTCCTTGTACAGGTCCCTTGTGTAACTACAAGGAGCCAGACCCTTCTCAGTCCTGCTGTCTCCTCAGCAGCCAACCGCTCCCACCCACCCCACACCAACATTCCACTCCCCGCCAAAGAGCATGTATGGATTTCAGAGGGACGGCTTGGCTATATATGTATCGTGAATATATTGTAGCAGAGCTAGTCAGCACTGCCAGGAGTGGGTTTCCGATTCTCTTTTCCCCTTCCCTCTCAAAATGGAACACTGACATGAGCCAGTAAAAAGCCAGGCTGTGGCTGGGTTGGGGTGTGGAATGTTGGTTGGGCGGGGTCTGTTGGCTGCTGAGGAGATGGCAGGACTGAGAAGGGACTGGCTCCTAGTAATTACACAAGGCACCTGTACAAGGACAGGTGGGAAAGAGCGATTTGTCTAGTCTGTACGTGAGGAGGAAGAGATCGACTGGCAGAGTAGTCAGCAATGTGCTTTTCAGATAAGAACTGAGACACTGGACAAAGTGGGCCCTCACTATCACTGCAATCATTACCATCGACAACAGTTCAGGGAGGACAGCGCTGTCAGCAACACTCTGACAGGCCTGGATATTGTTTTGATGTGGGAAACTTCCCAAGTTAATAGAAGTGTTGATTTGAATTCTTGTTATATTAAAAACTGTTCACCATTACACTGAGTTTTTGTCCAGTGTCTCCCAGTTAAATAGCTGAAATCCCAGTAATAAAATGTATGGGTGAACCTCTTGGTTGGCAGTCTGTTAAAAATTGGTGGCAGTGGTGGGATTCCAGCAATAACAGCTGGGTTGAGTTTCCAATTCTTAGCTTAGATGGATGGAGCAGGGGAAATGGAGCACAGGGTACCCAGGTTCCTCAACCAGTATTCATGCCTGAAAGCTTTACAGGCACAGATACGGATTGATCTCACTGGGCTGACCAGTTTGAATTAGTTGCAACTGTCAATCATTGGGATGAACTACAACTTGTGATCATGGCCCTTCTGTTAAAAGGACAGGTTAGAGAGGTATACAGGGGATTGGCACCTGAGGATCAGTCTAATTACAACAGACTGAAGTCTGTTGCACCAGTAAGAGGCTGGTGCAACTGCAAAGCTACATATATGGATAGGAGGCAGCAAGCAGGGAAGTGTCTCAGTGATTTTGGTACTGCCCTTTGCTACCTTGTAATTAAAGCATATCCTGATGTAGATGCAGCCACTCAGGATATGCTGGCCATATGCCATGTGGGTAACTCGGAGTGCGCAGTGCAGTTCCAGAGTGCCAAACCTAACATTATAGGTGATGCTATGAACCTGGTTTCTGAATTGGAAGCCATTAAGGAGTTGGAGAATCCACGGAAGGCTTCTCCTCAAATAAGAGCACACACAGTCAAGGAGGAGGAACTGCCTGAAGATTCAGAAGAGTTGTTTGAAGGGGAGATGGAGGTCCTGAGAAAAGAGGTGGAGCTGCTCAGGACTGAGGTCCAGAAAAATGAGTAAGTGCAAACTATCCCCGGGGTGATATCAGGATGCACACCAGGACAGTTTTAGGGCATCCTGACAAGGCTTTCACCAGTCCAAGTTGTGTTGGAATTGTGGTAGTCCTAACCATCTGGCCAGAAATCGTTCACAGCGATAGGGAAACGAGACCCAGCAGGAGTTGAGGACCAAATACCTGCTGAAAGAACGGGCCCAATTTCAATATGCATCTGACTCAAATGCAGTCAGACAGGGTGTCTATGTTAAGGGCATAGTAGGGGGAGTAGCATGTGAGATTTTATTAGACTCAGGGACACAAATATCCCTGGTTTATGAGGGGCTGTATGGTGACAAATTACTGGAGGAAACAGGGACACCCTCCAGAGTTATAACAATGCTGTGAGAGTAGCCAATGGGAAAAAAATAGATAAAGTTGGAGTCTGGTCTACCACTCTTCAAATAGAACACTGTAGGAAGCCATGGGAAGTCCTGGTGGGCAAAGATGCCAGTGTGAGTGCATTGGTAGGGACAGAGTTTTTGATACAAGTCAGAGCTGTAATAGACTTTAGGGGGTTTGTGTTCTGACGAAATCTCAGGTACTCTTACTTTGGAGGACCGAGGTAGTAGATGCAAGAAGAGTGATAGTTCCCCAGGCAGTTACTATTCTGCCTAGATCAGAGGTGTTTGTTTATGGACAGGTTGAGGGCAGAGGAGTCCTGAATTCTACAGAGGGTGTAGTAGAGCCCCAGTTAAACCTGAGTGGAAAATGGGTGCAGTGTTCTCAGGTGCAGGATGGTCGGGAGAGGGTGATAGCCTATGCCACCAAGTCACTATCCTCCTCTGAGAGAGGAACACAACCACTAAAAAGGAACTTCTGGCTGTGTTAAAATTTGTGAAACATTTTAAACACTATCTCTTGGGCAAAAAGTCTACTATTAGAATGGATCATGGATCCTTAAAATGGCTGCATAATTTCCAACAACTGGAAGGACAGATAACTAGGTGGCTGGAACAGCTGTCTCATTTTGATTATGAGAATGCAGATGCTCTGTCTATTTATTTATTTATTTTTGTAATTTATACCCTGCACCCTCCTGCAACCAGCTCGGGGCAGCTTCCAACAATTTATAATACATAAAAACAATTTTAAAAACCATCAACAATATTTAAACAAGGCAACGGAAGTTTAAAACAATAAAATAGGATGGGGGCAAAAAAACCTAACCCACCCCCAAAGGCCTGGGTGAACAGCCAGGTTTTACAACACCGCTGGAATGACAATAGGCTTGGGGCCAGGCGGGCTTCCTCCGGAAGGGAGTTCCAAAGGCATGGCGCGACCATCGAGAATGCCCTCTCCATTGTGGCCCCCGCTTTACCTGGGGAACCTCCAAGAAGGCCGACCGCAGGAGCCGCTAGATGAGAATGCTCTGTCTAGATGAGAATGCAGATGCTCTGTCTAGAAGGCCTGTTCCAGAGGAAATTAATATGACCTTGATTCAGACACTTGCTTCCCTGGAAAAGTGCTTCTGGACCCCTTGCTGTGCCTGGATTGTCAGGTTGCAGTGGTGGCCAGGAGTGCTTTTCACCAACTCCATCTGGTGAGGAGGTTGCAGTCTTTTCTTTGACTCTGATCTCATCCATCATCTCGAGGCTGGTTTATTGCAACGTGCTCTTTGTGGGGCTGCTCTTGATGACTGTTCGGAAGCCGCAGCTGGTGCAGAACACAGAGGCTCACCTCCTTTCAGGGACAAGTCGCCAGGAGCACATTACACTGCTGCTCCGAAGTCTGCACTGGCTGCTTATAGCTTTCCTGGCATAACTCAAGGTGTTGGTTTTGACCTTTTAAAACCCTAAACAGTCTGGGCCTCACATCTCTGAAAGACTGCCTGTCCTTCCATGCCCCATTGCGGTCCTTGCAATTGGCTGGGGGCACCTCCCTGTGGGTACCACCTGTCAGTCTTATTCATATAACAAGGGCTTGCAGGGGGGCATTCTTGGTTACTGCCCCATTGCTATGGAACTCCCTTCCCCAGAGGTTTGTTTGAGCCTGAGTATCTTTCAGAGACGATGCAAGACTTTTTTGTTTATAAAGGCATTTGGTGGGCCGGGATAGAAATTGGGTGTGAATTTTTTTGTGAGGCCAGGGTTGGAGTGGATGGTTTTGAGATAACGTTTTTTAGTAATGTATTTTAAGGTTATTTAATTGTATTATGTTTTTATTATTGTAAGCCACCCTGAGCCTTTTGGAAAGGGCAAGGTATAAGTTTAAATAAATAAATAAATAAATAAATGCTGTTGGGTCTCTTTGGAAATTCCCTAAATATAAGGAATGGAAGAAGTGGTTTCTTTGTGAGGAGTGGGAGGATCCAGTGTTAGCTAGAACTACAAGATTCTTTGCTTCTCTCTGCTAGAAACAGTGAAAAATAAGCTTCTCTGAATCTGTGCTCCCTGTGTTTGTCCATGAAGGAGGACTCTCCATTAGAGAAGGAAGGGAATCAAGTTACTTTACTGTAATGGAGTTGAGAGAGACTTGTTTACAGCAAGCTCAGGAAAAGGAGCCTTGATTGGCCTCCTATCCTTCCTTAGATTTCCACGCATGCAGTAAGGTAACTGCAGTCAGTAACATGCATCAGTTTTAACTACTTACTTTCTGTTGTCTGTATCCTAACTTTGGGGAGTTGACAGATGATTTGAGAATGTAAGAAATCTTCTCTTCTGCCTGCCATCAAATCTGTTACTCAGGAAAGATATTATGCTAGACCCATATTGCTGTGAATTGCCTACTGTTCACCCAGAACACAACAACCAGCAACGCACTGGTATATGTTGGTATAGCAACACACATAATTTTGAATATGTTTGAGTAGTCAAGATGAATTTCTCGTTCAGAAATATGCCAAATTTCTATTATTATTATTATTATTATTATTATTATTATTATTAGCATTTATATAGCACCAACGATGTACCTGGTGCTTTACAGAGAACAAGATAGACATGGTCCCTGCCCAAGAGCTCACAATCTAAAGAAGACGGGGTGGGGAGTCAGGGAAGGGGGAACAGAGGGAGAGACAAGGGATGCAACATTCATGAGGATGCGAGATCTCAGGTACACTCTCTTGGGTTGGTTACAGTACATTGGGAGTTTGCAGATAACCGGTGGGGGATAATCTTGAGTGGGGATGATTAGCAGGAGTTAGGAAGGGCGGAGTGGAAGAGGTCGGTTTTGAGGAGGGACTTGAAGGTACAAAGGGAGGGGGCAAGGCGGATGTGGGCAGGGAGGGAGTTCCAGGTGTGCGGGGCAGCGAGGAAGAAGGGACGAAGGCGGTTGGGGGATCAGGGGAGGCGTGGGAGGATGAGGGAGGGGATGGAAGAGGAACGGAATGCTCGAACATGGGTTCAGAGGGAGATCAGGGCAGAGAGATGGGGGGAGCAAGGTTATGAAGGGCTTTGTAGGTGAAGATGAGGAGCATGTGCAGAATACTCTCAGGAAGGGGGAGCCAGTGGGGAGAGGAGAGCAGTGGCTTTACATGGTCAAAGTGACGGGCTTGGTGGATGATCCTGGCAGCAGAGTTTTGAACAGAGATGTGGGAAGAAAGGTGAGAGTGGGGGAAGGCCAGCGAGGAGGAGATTACAATAGTCAAGGCGTGAGATGACTAGGGCATGGATGAGAGTTTTGGCAGAGGAGACAGACAGAAAAGGGCGGAATCTTAGCAATGTTGTGGAGGGAGAAGCGGCAGGATTTGGCCACGGTGTCATTGTAGGGTTTGAAGGTAAGGTGGGAGTCGAAGATGAAGCCCAAGCTACGGGCTTGGGGGACAGGGAGGATGGAGACCCCGTCAATGGCAATTGACAGGGAAGAGGGAGAGGAAGGATTGGGAAGGAAGATAAGGAGTTCAGTTTTCACCATGTTCAGTTTGAGTTGGCATTGAGACATTCAGGCAGAGATATCAGAGAGGCAGTTGGTGAGACGAGCTTGAACAGAGGGGGAAAGGGAAGGAGTGGAGAGATAGAGTTGAGTGTCATCAGTGTATAGGTGGTATTGGAAACCGTGGGAGGCAATGAGTTTGCCTAGGTATTGGGTGTAGATAGAGAAGAGGAGAGGGCCAAGGACAGAGCCTTGGGTAACCCTGACCGAGAGGGGTAGGGAGGAGTTAGGAAGAGATACACTGAAGGAGCAGTCAGAAAGGTAGGAGGAGAACCAGTCGAGGACAGAGTCCCGGAATTCCAGGGAGTGAAGCGAATCAAGCAGGAGCGAGTGGTCAAAAGTGTCAAAGGCAGCAGAGAGATCCAGGAGGACAAGAATAGAGTAAAGACGGTTGGATTTAGCCACAAGAAGATCGTTGGTGATCTTAGCCAGAGCGGTTTCAGTGGAGCGAAGGGAGCGGAAGCCAGATTGGAGGGGGTCCAGGGAGGAGTTGGCGGAGAGGAAGTCGAGGCAACGGGAGTAGACAACTCGTTCAAGGAGCTTGGATGCAAAAGGGAGGTGCGAGACAGGACAGTAATTAGAGGGTTCAAAGGGATCCAGAGTGGACTTCTTGAGGATGGGGGAGACAGTGGTGTGTTTAAAGGCAGAGGGGAAGGAGCCGGTTGAGATGGAGAGGTTGATGATGTGCAGGAGGGGAGGGGTGATGGTGGAAGCAATGGAGGTCAGGAGGCGGGAAGGAATGGGGTCCAGGGGGCAAGTGTAGGGGTTGGAGGAGGAGAGCAGGGAGATTTCCTGAAAGCCTGAAAGTCAAAGGAAAAAATATTTCTTTTTTTCTCAAAAATGGATGGCATGATTTTACTCTGCCTTTTCAGAATGGTTTATCTTTGAGCTGAGCCAAAACCCAGAATGTTTCACTCCAGTAGGGGAGCAGGGGCTTAGAATGGGAAGCAAGTGTTTCTCTCTTTCAATATCATTTTCTGCAACAAATGTTAGAATGTTGTTAAGATCCTGTTATTCGTTCCAAGCAGCCAAAGCCTTGTGCACAGTTCATTTACTTCAGGGGGTGGGAACGGACTCTGTGCAGGTACAAGGTTTGCCTGAAGTAGTTTTGGGATTTATCCCCTATGTACAAAACTTCCAATTTTCTTTTAAAATGTTCAGTCTAAATCCTTGAGCTTTTTTTTTTTTTTTAACTAATAAACCTAAAAAATTGGTGGTGAGGGCGGGGGGTGGGAATATAAAATCTCCCTAAGCTTGATTCAATAACCACACAATACTCTTTCTAAATCCTCTTTTCTAGAAAAACCATTGGAAAAATAGATGATCTTGTTAGATCTCTCCATGGCCTTTGATACAGTTGATCACGTGTAGTGTTGACAGGGGTGTGCAGGACTGCTCTTGAGTGATTCCATGCATTCCTGTCAGGGAGGTCCCAGCGGGTGGTGATGGGAGACTGCTTGTGTCTACCTTCTCTATGATGTCTTCCAGGGTTCCATCTTGTCTCCCCTCTTGTTCAGTGTATACCTGAGACTGCTGGGTGAGATCATTTGGAGGTTTGGAGTGAAGTGTCATCATTGTGCTGATGACACCCGGATCTACCTCTTTTTCATCCAGTCCAGGTCCTGCAGTCCCTGTGCTTACCCAGTGTCTGGCTGCTATTGGGGACTGGATGAGTGTTCTTTCCTAAGTTTCAGATTTCAGTGTCAGTCATCAATAAGTTAGTCAAAAGCTAAAGCAAAAAGAATCACTTCTCTAGGAGTTATATTTTTTATGAAAATGTACTTCAGAGTTGCCTGAAAACTGCACTCCTGGAGCGAGACTGAAAACGACCCCCTAGTGGCTGATGACATTAATATGTTCCTTCAGCCAGCTCACTGCTAAGCTCACTGTGTCCTTTCGCAGGCCACAAAATATTATTATTATTATTATTAGTTAGCATTTATAATTATTATTATTATTAGTTAGCATTTATATAGTGCCAGCGATGTACCTGGCGCTTTACAGAGAATAAGATAGACATGGTCCCTGCCTGAGAGCTTACAATCTAAATCTTGACACAAGACTGCAGGACTTTAGCGTGACAAGGTTGCAGGGTGGAAGTTTGCGGGGAAGACAGAGAAGGTTGTTGAGGTCAGGGATGTTGTACCCCATATATTTGACTGCTGCTAGCCTAGAAAACCAGCTTTCTCATGAACTCTAGTTTCACTCAAATCCAGCAATCCCTCTCCCCTACTTTCCCTCCCCACCAAACTACCCCTTCTTGCACATTCCTAGGAATATGTGAGGGGAAAGAGAGTCCTTTCCTGCCCTCCTGCCAACTTCCACCCTGCAGCCATGTCACCCTAAAGACCCAGTCTTGTGTCAAGATTTTGTGGCCTACAAAAGGGACATGGTTAGCTTAGCAGTGAGCTGGCTGGAGGAACACGCTAATGATGTCATCAGTCACCAGGGGGTCGGTTTCAATTTCTCTAGTTTCCAGCCAAACTTTTTAAAGTACATTTTCATGAAAACTATAACAGCAGCAACAGCGGTTCTTGTTGTGTTAGCTATTGAATCATTAATTGGTTAAATTATGGGACTGACATTTAAATCTGCGCTTTAGGAAAAATCCCTGAAAACTGTGTTCAGATAAGACTGAAGTGATGATTGGCCGATCTTGTGACTTGGAGGGGATTGGGACCCCTGTTATTGAGGGAGTCCAGTCCTCTCTGGTTACCCAGGTTCACAGCCTTGGAGTACTTCTAGACTCCTTGCTGCACCTGGAACATCAGGTTGCAGTAGTGATCTAGAGTGCTTTTCATGAACTCCATCTGACGCGGAGGCGGTGTCCCTTTCTTTCTGACTCAGATCTGGCCACCATCATCCATGCTTTCATTATCTCGAGGCTAGATTACTGCGATGCACTCTGTGTAGGGCTACCCTTGGCGACTGTTCAGAAGCTGCAGCTGTGGGTGCAGTATGTGGCAGCCCAGCTCCTTTTGGAGCTGGGTTGCTGTGAGCACGTTACACCTGCTCTCTACAGTCTGCACTGGCTTCCTATAGCCTTCAGGGCACAATAAAAGGTGTTGGCTTTGACCTTTTAAAGCTCTAAACGGCCTGCGCCCCACATATCTGCAAGACCACCTTTCCTTCTATGCTCCACTGTGGCCTCTGGTCAGCTGAGAGCTTTCTCTTGCAGGCACTACCAGCCAATCTTGTCCGTGTGACAAGGACCTACAGGGAGGCATTCTTGGTTGCTGCTCCACTGTAATACGGAACTCCCTTCCCCTGGAGGTCCATCAGAGCATGAGTATATTCTGAAAGCAGTGTCAAACGTTTCTCTTTGGCAAAGCACTTGGCCAAAGTGCAGGGTTAGGGGTGGGCAGGTTAGGGGTGAGGGTGTTTTGTTTTTTTCTAATGAAGTTTTTAAAGGGAGTTTAATGTATTTCTATTTTGTGTGTTTTATGTAAGCTGCCCTGAGCCTTAAGGTAAGGGTGGAGTAATGAATGACTGAATGAAAAATTTATAGGGAAGATGAAGTGCTATGGACAAAGACAAAAACTTAAGACCATGCAAGCCAACCATAGGAGTAGTAATCTTGACCCTGTATGTTTTTGTAACAAATAGTAAGAAATTTGACAATATAGATCCAGTAAGAAAGGTTCACACCCTTGCCTTATGAGCAGAACATATTATGGATTAGATACAACTGTATAGTATTAATTAATTTTTTTTTTATAAGGTATGGAAACTGAGTATGTTACAGCTGGGAAATGCATTAAGTTCAATTTTTGGGAAGGAAAGAAAGGTACAGAAACCTTAAACATCAAGGTAGAACAAAATAGAATTCATTGAAAGAAAACTACAAGGAATGAGAAGTAGTATCTTGTTTTAATATGTATAAAATGGGTCAGTGTTGCAGGTGATGTGGATGTGAGAAATAACGAATACATCATTAAGTTAATGAGAGTAGCTAAAATATATGCAAATCATGACAACTGTGAATAATTTGCAAATGGGGCTGTAAAATATATATAAATAATTCACTAGATAGGCCTCAGACACCCTGCCATGCTGTGACTTTCAGTGGGTGAGGGGGGGCTAGAGCTGTAAAAATCCACTTGCTAGCGCAAAAATGTACCTGCCAGAGGCAAGCAGGAGAGTAGATTTTTATGGCCCTAGTAATATATTATGATTTTCTTCTTCTACTGATGCTTCAGCAAATTCATATTTCTTTGGCTTTATGAAATGTATGCATGCATGAATATAGCCTAATCTCTAATAGGAATAAAATGTATTGGCTATAAAGGCAATTTAGAGAGACTTTGCAAAATGTTTTTTCCCCTCTTCCTACCCTACCTATTCCTTTCATACTGAACCATCTAGAAGGTACTGTGTGCAGGATGAACAGCCATCCCAGGAAGAACAGGATTAATTTGACAGCATCTTCTTTTATTAATACCATAATCTGGTCGCAGCTAGTTTGCAAGAACAAGAGAGTAAATTGGTATGTGTGTGTTTTGTGGTGGGAGTTTGAGCTAATCCTATTACATAGAATACAGAATGGAGCAAAATCTGTTAAATTTTAAACTTTATAATTTTTGCTGGTGTAGAGGATGGTTTTAATTTGCAGCCGTATTAGAAAACAAAATACTTTACTGGTAAGGTTCATATATTCAGACATGGTGTAGACAGGAACCAATCAATTGTCATTTCGGTGTTAAAATGTGCAGGGCTTTGTGGGGTTTCTTGTTTGTGTCCTGCCCCCCCTCCCCAGCACAGTGCTATTACATGACTAGCAGCCATTGTACTATTAAAGTTTTTTTTAAAAGAATGTGTCTGGTGTCTTCTGTTGATCCAGCAAAACTATCAGCCTGTATTATCCCAAATACAACAGCATGCACTGAAATAGTTTTGTGATTCTCCTCCTCCTCCACACTCTATTTTGTGGAACCAGATATTTATGGTGCATGGATGTCCTCTGACAAGGAATTGAAACAAGCTGTAAAAGCAATAAGTAGGGCTGTGCATGGAGACAAGTATTTGTACTTGTGGTTTTTAGTATTTGCACGTATTTGTATCTTTGCCTTTGTTCACTGCATTTCTCCCATCATTGCTGATGTGGAAAACGCAGTGCACATAGGTCTCTGTATATGGGTTATCTTGGTACAGAAGTGCAGTGAAGTTCTGCCAGTTTGACAGACCTAAGTCTACTACCAATCTTTAAAGGGGAGCACTGGTCGGGGGATGGTAGAGAATACAGCTAGCTTGCAGATGTTAGCTTGAGGAGGGTGGAACAGGGCATGGGTCTGGCCCAGAGGAATTGCTGGCTTGAGGGAGAGTGAGGCATGGGGCTGGCTCGAGGTAGGAGTTGCTGTCTTGGAAGTGGGGAATGGGGTCGGCTTGTAGGGGAATGGGGCATGGGACTAGGCTCAGGGAAGGTTGCTGGCTTGAGCAGGGGAAATGAGGAAGGGTTTTGTCTTGGAGGTTTCTGGCTCAGAGGGGAGTCAGTGGCTTGTGGAAAGTAAGGATCCCTAGGTGGGAATGGAGCATGGGTCTGGCTCCAGGGGGGGTCACTGGCTTGCAGGGAGGGATCAGTGGTTTGTGGTGGGGGGAATGAGGCTGCCAAGGACTCCCTGAGCTGGGCTCTGCTGGGATTGGGCAGGCTGCACTGCTGGAGACTGCAGTTCTGAGACAGCAGCAGCTCCTTGAAGTGGGGAGGGTCCCCAAACAGTCCACTAAACTGATAGTCAGAGAGCAGTCCAGCTCTAAACTGGAGTTGTACTTCAGTTTGGGGGGTCCAGTTTGAGTTCTAAGATATTACGTTTTTTGTAAAATGTTGGGTTCACTCAAAACCAAAATACACAGACCTAGTATTAGTATTTTGACTAGGGGTGGGACCCCGGGGTAATTACCGGATACCGGATTTACTGGTTTCCGGTTCTCAAAGAACCGGATTCCCGGATTAAATCCGGTATCCGGTACCGGTTTTATTTCATTGATTTCAATGGGGCACTGTGTCCCCATTGAAATCAATGAAATACAATTAATTCCTCCCCCC
>QEPC01007715.1:199205-259307 GCA_003113815.1 Sphenodon punctatus | reverse complement strand
GGCTGCCGGACTGCCCGCCGCACCCGGAGCTCCGCAAAGGTAAAGCACTCAACTTTAGTAGGGGTGATCCCTGGGGGGTTGGGGGGGTGTTAAACACCCACCCCCCAGGGATCTTGTCTATACTTATCGGCGGCTGCGGGGACGCCGCGGCCGCTGGTGCTGGGGGGTGGGCTCTTTTTTTTTTAACAAAAATCCAGGCTGGGCAGGGTGGGTGGGGGGTGTCCCCCCTTCCACCCGCGCAGCCTGGACTTGGGGAGTTTTTTGGTTTTTTTTACTTTTTTGGTGGGACTTTACATTGCAGCCATTCATTTAAATGGCTGCAACGAAAAAAAATCCGGTAACCGGACCGGATTTACCGGGTTGAATCCGATAATGCCGGTACGCCCAGTACCGGCATTATCGGATTCCGGATTTGCCGGTATTCCCACCCCTAATTTTGACACTGCAACCTGAAAAGGTCTTTTTTGCATTTATTCGTATTTTGTTGAAACCCGAATGCATAGCCCTAGAAAGAAGAGTAGGAGAAGAGTGGAAGAGTTTAAAAGTAAGAGGGATTCTAAATAATAGAGACTTTTTAATCTAGAAAGTAAATACATTCTATTTTGTGGTGGTGGTGGGTTTTATAAGCTGCCCTGAGCTTTAAGGAAAGGGTGGGGAAGAAGTCTGAAATAAATAAGTAAATAAGCAATACACTACATAAGAACATAACATAAGAAGTGCAATACTGAGTCAGACCAATGATCCATCGAGCCCAGCATCCTGCCTCCGACAGTGGCCAGTCACGGGGGCCTGGGAGAAGCACCCAACAGGTCACCATGCAATCCATTCTCTGTGGGTCATCCCCAGGCTCCTGACAGTAAAGGGTTTTGTTCCCCAATCCTATCTGGCTAATAGCTGCTAATGGAACTATCTTCCAGAAACTTGTCCAAACCTCTTTTAAACTCAGCTATGCTGTTGGCCTTGACCACCTCCCCTGGCAGTAAATTCCGCAACCTAATTGTACGCTGAGTGGAAAAAATACTTTTCTTTTGTCTGTTTTTACTCTGCCACCTGCGAGTTTCATGGAGTGTCCCCTAGTTTTGGTACTAGTTGAGAGGGTAAATAACCATTCCCTGTTCACAAGTTCCACACCACTCATGATTTTATAGACCTCTGTCATATCTCCTCTCAGCCATAGATAACAAATTGTCCTGGATTAACACTTACTTTTTGGAACTGGTTTAAAATGAGGATAAGTTTGTAACCCAAGATCATAAACCATTTCAATACAGCATAGTAAGAGAGAGGCACAGACTAGTAAAGAACAGTTAGATATCAGGAAGGTGAATGTTGCATTAAATAATTGCAGGTAATGGCGAGTAAGGTTCAGTTCTTTGTTCCCACCCTGTTTTGTCTGCCTGTTGTTTATTGCATTATGGTCTGACTTTATAATCTTTAGTGCCTGGATCACCCATACAGTACCCAGCAAAGAATAGCATTAGTTTGACCACCAGGCCACTAACATAATAAATAATTTATAAAGTACAATTGCTTTAAAGAAGCTTCAGAAAACCTTAAAGGAGGATGAATGTTGGTTGGATCACAGTTTCTCTAAAAGAGATTGTAAGACGAAGTTGATGGTTGCAAGGGAAAACTGCTCAAGGAATAGTGATTTTGACAAAAAACAAACTGACGCTGTAAATCAAGAAAAGGGGCAGAGAGGAAGGAACTAACTAAACAAGAATATTTAGTTGTATACAGTTAACAGGAAGAAAAGTGCAGCAAAAAAAGAGAGCTTGTGTTAGCTGATGGGCATTCATGAATTTTATTAGAGTGGGGAGAAGAATTAGGACAAAAGTAGGTCTCTTGCTAAATGAGGAAAAGATGGAATTAATGACTTTGAAAAAGCCAAGGTACTGAATTTCTTTTAAAAAATGTCTACAATAGGAAAAATCCATACAGAAAGCTTCTATAAATTTAGCACCATGTGTTATAAAATAGATAATAATTTTACAAAACAGTGGGTGAAGTGGCAATATTTGAAAGCCCCTTTTCCAGCTATTTCCCAATAATTTAAAGAGAAAATAAGTTTCTTTTAAACAAAATATTTGGAGGTATTTTTGAAGAGGTTAAAATCTACCTTAGGAAAACGAATTCTTCAGTAAAGAATTCTTAATTTTCTATCATAGCAATACCAATACCCCCACCCCAAACCCCCTCTTCTTATAGGAAGAACACTCTTCCTATAATGCTCAAATGAACATTGAAAACTTTATTTTTTGTGGGAGTTAATGTTCACAAAGTGAAACTTCTGAATTTCTGGATACACATTTCACTTGCACGTTCTGGTGCTTTGGTGTTTTGCTCAAACAACATTAGTCAAAGTAATTGGCATTAACAAAGTTTTGTTCTACCGTCCATAATGGTGATGGTTAAGAACGGAGGTCTTCCCCCCCCCCCCTCCTTTTATTATCTAGATCGCTTATGTATATATTTTTAACATTTCTAGACCATCCTCATTGTCTTGAAGTCCACAAAAAAGATGAGCTTGTAAAGGTGAAAGGTAAAAAGCTCTAACATTTGATTTAGCTGATGAGGGTGATATTACAAAAGAAATACTAATGTAGTACAGAAGGAAATAAACTTGCTCTGTGGCAAGTACATGTGTACATGTCTGCCAAGGAAATCAAGAACAAGTCTAATTTTTGTGCCTTTTACACAAAGATTTATGGAAAATATTGCACAATACAGTTTCACATTGTGGGAGATGGAATGGTCAATTTGGGAATTATTTCCCACTCTGAACTTCTGTGATTATATGAAGAGTTTATTTTTGCCTTTAGTGAGCGCAAAACATGCCCAGATGCCAGAAACTGCAACTGCATTAAACATTCCTGTGGCATTAAAATACTGTACTGTAACTTGTCAGTTTTTGGACTGAGTGGGAGGGATAAAAATGTTGGTTGCAGTCGCAGCTGTTGACTTGAGTTCTTGCCAGTTCCTCAAAATCTCCTTGCTCTGTTTGGAATTAGCAACTTGCTATTATTAGAAACTGGTTCAACACTTATTATTCAGAAGGACTGTACATTGTATAGTGTGGAAGGGTGTGTGTATGTCTTTCATGCCTTCCGCTCTACATTTGCCTTCTGTTTGAGTCTTATATTGGCCTTGCCTTGGCAGTGCAGTATTGGCTGGTTTTACTTTGAAGTTATTCTCTTTAATTCAAGGAGCAGAGAGAGTTGAAGCCATGCAGTACTGAAACAGCTAGAATAATCTCAAAGCATAGAAAAACATGAAATAATTGCCCATTGTCTAGTTGTCCGTTTTCTACTTTTTCCTGTAATTACTGTGGTGCATGAGTAAACACACATTTTTAAAAAATCAGCAGTGTGAACTTAGAAACTTTAAGGTACTTATCAAAAGGGCACGATAAGTCCAGTACTTTTAGGATTTGCTGCTTCAAAATAATTTAGGTTTGACAGATCACTCTTCAAATAATATGCCCAGAAAATAAAGATTTGGTATCCATCTCTGCTTCCTTGCTCATCTTAATAAGTGTCATTACCATAAGAGTCCAACTACAATGTCAAAAGTTCTCAGGTCCTACTTCTTTTTTTTTTTTTTTTTTTTTTTTTAACTTCATGATCTTGGTGTGCAGAACATTTTAGCCCCAGTATAGCACAACACTGGACACAAATTTAACTTTAGGGCACAGAAACCAGGACATTAATTTCAATGGGACTAATCATGTGCTTAAAGTGAAATATGGATTGAATACTTTGCTGAATTTCAAGGATAAGCCCCAGATTTCTTTCAACTGTTTCTCTCTCTCCTCATCTTCAATATTTATCCATTATTTTGCTAGCCTTTTCTGTTCAAACTCTATGATGGATTGGAGTATCCATGATTGAACTGAACTAGAAGAAACAGGGTGATTTCAGAAGTGACGCGTTCTAATTCTCCACAGTGGGTGATTTCAGACATTACGAGATCACGCTCAACCACAGTGAATCACGGTCAATTCCGCGGCGGGGCCAAAGCGCCCTGCATGTCTGTCCGGAGGCCGCCAGATGTTCACCACAGTCAGTACCCACATGGGGTCAAAATCAACCACGCTTTCGGAGCTCCCAGTGGGACAATCTCTGAAAGTGTGGTCAAAGAGATTCCCAATGGGAAACAACAAAAAGTAATGTCTGAACGGCAACCACCGGCCGGAACCAAAGAAAAGGATTCCCAGCCGGGGACAAAGCACGCAGCATCGCTGCCAGGCAACCAGCAACAACACAAACTGGGGAGGGAGATTTAAAGGGCACACGACAGCAGCCGGGACGCGCTGCCCCGGCGCCTTCCGGGTGTTTTGACCATGGCCCCGCCCGGGATCGGCGTAATGTGTGTTGTGCTGCCCCGGGCCGTGGTCCAGTCATTCGATTCCCTGCTGTGGTCCCGGTCCCATCATGTTTGCTCAGGGCTTTCCTTGACCACGGGGGCTGGTTGATCTGTTCACCCCCGTCAGGAATCCACGGTGGTGAATCGGGACCGCATAATGTCTGAAATCACCCAGTGAATCCCACCCCGGTGTGAACGGATTCACCGCGGGCTGTGGTGACACGTGTGGACCCAACAGAAGTGACAGGATTGTGACCACTGCCTGGGAGCAATCAGAGAGAACATGGGCCGGGGGAACACAACAGACATGCAGTGGAGACATGGACCGCGGTTCGAGCCTCAGAATGCACCGCGTCTGGGGTCAATACCTTCCACCGCGACTGCGGGTTTCCGTTCAGAAGCTACTTTTCATTCACCCCTGCTGTGGTGACCATTCACCACACTTTTGGACCTCCTCCCGCCCCGACCTCACAAAGCGTGGCTAGCTTCACCCCGGGCCGCATTTGACTGTGGTGAACATCTAGATGCGAGCAAACAGACATGCATGGCGCTTTCACCACCCCCTGCGTTTGACTGAGGTTGACTGTGTGGACATTCACCACGTCACTTCTGAAATCACCCTCAATTGGCCTGTGCTACACAGGAAGTCAGACTAGGTGACCTCAATAGTATGTTCTAATTTGCAGTTTATGGATGAGTTGAAAGAGCTTCTATCTGTCAATACTAAGGTTCTAGGGTATTTTCAGATGTGATGGGGCCAATTGGCCCCGGCACGGAAACAACCCTTTGATTCCCCGCCGGGGCCACTGCGTCATGGGCTAACACGCGGTGGCCAATCCGGGGAGGGGGCGGGGCTGTGCGGCACAACGTGTGGCTGCACAGCCCTGCCCCCCCACGCTGCCCCGGCTGCCCGCCCACCAGGAGACGGGCGGGTGCCATGGCCAATGCGGCCACAGCGCCCGGCCACCCCCCCGGCATTGACCACGGGCCGGAATCCCGCCGCGGGTTCCGGTCCGTAGTCAGGGGACAGACGTTACTGTCCCCTTCATCACGGGGGGGAATCTCATTCACCACGTGATTGGGGATGGTCCGGGAAGGACCTCCGATCGTGCGGTGAATCTGATTCTCCCCCCGTGATTCATGGGGGTGAACATCTGGGGTGGAACTTCTGTTTCGCCCCCCATCAGACATTACGGAATCACTTGTACCCTATGCAGATTCACTGTGGTTGACTGTGATCTCGTAACGCCTGAAAATACCTTTAGTCTTCTAAACTGGTACGGTTCCCTGTGCTGTTGAAATCCACCGCCTTTGTTACTGTTTAACTTCCGAAATCTCAATATTGAAGGATTACATCCTGTTCACCACTTCGTTCTAAAATGTTTGAAGTTGCTAAAGGATTATAATTAGCCATGAAGCAGTTTGCTCTGTACAGTGCAGAATGCAATAATGCTCTAGACTGGGGATGGGAATATCCGAACGGTTCAATACAATTTGCTCAATTTTTGGGCAAACCATATTGATCTGATGGCTCCAACCCTGCTGAGGGATATGATCCAACAAGATCGGTTCCCCTGGTAGGGTCTATCAAAGCTCTTTGGAGCGGCGCTGTTTCCCCCACCTCCTAGCACTCAACTAGATGCTTGAAGGCAGAGGTGGCTGGGTGGGGAAGGAGAGGGGAGATTTAACTTAGCTTTTCCTCTTCCAGTGGTGCCCCGTGATGCCTGGTGTGGTCTTCTCAGGGCCGCGCTGAGCAGAAATAATAAGAAAACAGTGCACATGCACAAAAAGGCCACTCTGGCCATTTTCCAAAATGGTGTCAGCATCGCCAGTGTCATTTTGGAAAGTCGCAGCTGTTCTGCACTTGCCCGGCTGCCGCTTTCCAAAATGGCCACGCATGTGTAGAATGGCCACGGTGACCATTTTGCGCATGTGCAGGTTTCTTTCCTTATTAGACCTGTCCGGCGTGGCCCTGAAAAGGCTGCCTTGGGCACCGTGGGGTGCTGCTAGAAGAGGAAAGGTAAGTTAAACCTCGCCTCTCCCTCCCCACCCAGCCACCTCTGGCTCCTAGCACTCGTGTCCGGCGCCACACGCCTCCCCTGGACCTGAGCCCTGCCCCAGTGCTACTGCAGCACGCGCTGCAGCAGGCAGACATGGGCAGGTGTCCGAGGGAGGCAGGTGACGGGTAGGAGTTCTAGGAGGCAACTATTGCCCTCCCAACTCCTGTGCAGCCCCTCTACCCCCAGCTCTGCTTCCCCTGGACCCCTGCCCAGTGCCTGGACCCAGCAGGAGTCTGGGGGAGGCAGAGCTGGGGGCAGAATTTGGATTTAGTCCGTATTGGTTGGAATCTGAATAGATTTTGATAAATACAATCTAAAATAAGATGTAGTCTCAGTTTATTGTAATAATGCGTAGCACAAAGCTGTTGTAAAAATTTTTGGAACCACCGTCATATAACAAAGGAACCACCATCTGAATAATCCAATGAAAATAATAAGTTACACAATAAAGAATAATTCATACAATTTACCCAAGGGAACGTATTTCAGCCCGGGACCACAAAGTCAGCAGGGATCTTAAATGTCAAAAAACACTGCGGAAGATGGAATGCTCTGATTAAAAATGTCGCCACTGCCTGCGTGATTTCTGGTTGTGAATCAGATAAAACCAAAAGTAAGAGACCATAATTAGACCATCCTGGGTACTGTCTCAACAATGAAGACAGGTGTTCTTCATGGGGCTAATCATATAATGACAGTAAAATAAAAGATGATCAGTAGTCTCAATTGCCTGGCTATCAAATGGGCAGACCCTTTTATCAAAATCCAACCCATATAAACGACCTTCAAAAATCGCCGTAGGGAGGGCATTAAAGCGGGCACTCATGAATAAAAATGTCCCACAGCTAGAAATCGTGGATGTCAAATAAGTAGCCATAGATCCCTGAGGCGGGATCATAGTCAAATAACTAGTCAATTGTGGGGAAGCCCTAATTTTAGAAACTTCCTCCTGTCTAGCCATGTCTGCAAGTTTGAGCAAGAGCTGTGCTTTAACCATACTCGGCTCTTTGCCTGCAAAATAATTTTGTGAGAATCCCAGCTTAGAGGGAGAGAATTCTACGGCACAAATCCAATGCCCTTGGTGCGAGTCCTCCAACCAGACTTTTACCAGGCCTGAGTCATCCTCTCTCAATAATCTGATCCATAAACTTAATATCAAACCCCAAGCCACCTCGCCCAACTACGTTGTCCAAATTCGGACCTGACGGCTGCATCCGGAATTCCTATCTGCACCCTACCCAGCTTTCTAAGAAGTTTTGATTGAATCAAATTCAGATTGGTATGTGCGGGACCCAAAGCTCAGCACCATAAAGATATTGAGCAGATGTCTTGCTGTTGAGCACCTTCATGGCAGCTCCAAAAGCGGTCCGCCCTGTTGCCCCAAACAGCTTAAGGATGGTAAGGGCGGAGCCCTTAGCTACTGGGAGGGCCTTGGCATGATGGAAAGACCAGCTACCTGAAGCCCAAAAGTGAAGTCCCAGGTACTTAAAGGAATCGACTTGCTGAATGGGTTGATTATCAGTAGACCATTTGTATGATTTCCGGGAGTGGGAGAACACCATGACCTTAGAGTTTTACATAATTTATAAGTAATTTATTAACTGTGCAATACCTAGCAAAACATTCCAGTTGTCTATTTAAGCCCACCCGCGTCTGTGACAAAATAACCAAATCGTCAGCGTACAAAAGGCACCCCAAATAATGAGACGCTAATTTGGGTTGGAAAAACTGAGGCTGGGCTAGCTGAGGGACAATATCATTAATATATATATTAAATAATAGGGGAGCCAGCACACACCCCTGTCAAACCCCCACATAAGTGGGGATTTCTCTGGTTAAATGTCCCTGCCTACCAAGCTTAACAGCCAGGGAAGATTCAGCATGGACTCGCTGTAGCAAAAAAAGCAATTTGCTATCCAAGGATAGCCTCTCCAAATTGTTCCATAGAATTGCCCTATTCACAGTGTCAAATGCGGAGTTGAGATCTAGGAATGCTGCAAAAACTTTCCCATTAGCCTTTACATATTTTTCAATTAGGTACTGTAGAATGAAACAGTGTTCCACAGTAGAACGGCCCTTCCTAAACCCTGCCTGCTCCGGGTACAAAATGTTCGAATCCTCCACTCAGGTATTGAGTTTTATCAAAAGTCATTTGCCATAGATCTTGCCACAGGTACACAAGAGACTAACTAGACCTGTAGTTGGCTGGGTCTGTTGTGGGGCCCTTCTTGTATATAGGAACCACTACTGCTTTTGACCACTGGGGAGGAATTTGCCCAGAATTGTTAACGGCAGTAAAAAGAGCTGCCAAAACAGGCACCCACCACGACCTGAAGTTCTTTATACAGTCAATTGTGATAATGTTAGGGCCCGGGGCCTCGCCATTCTTAAAAGAGCCAATTAGATCTTCAGTCTCACAAAGGGAAACCGGAGGCCAAGCTGGTGATGTAGCCATATCTACTGATAAGGGAACGGGCTCTCTGTCAGCCAGATCCCCCAAATAAAGATGTTGGAAATGGTCAATCCACAGCTGACAGGGGACTGGAGCTGCAGACAGGTTACCCTCCTTCTTCTTAATCAAGCGGTTAACCAGCCCCCAAAGCTTCCCAGAATCCCCGGCATCTGTGGCCTGGACTACACGAACCCAATAACTAGCCCAATAAGCTCTTTTCTTAATTGATAGTAGTTTCCTATATTCCACCTTAGCCTGGTAAAATTGGGTAGGAATACAAGCAATGTGGCCTCTTTTATACTGGGAATACCAGTATTCTTTGGCTTTATAAAAATCAAGGTCAAACCAGCCTTGCTTGCTGATAAACTTATTGCCAGAGGTCACACATGACTGGGACCTAGTCAGCAAGAAGTGATAGATAAGGTTTAAATCTGAAAAGAACTTAATGACCTGAGGATCACTTGCACCCTCGATAATAGCAACTCTAATATCACTGGTTTGGGGTTCTGAAAAGAACTGTGCCATAGCTGTCCTCAGGGAAGCAGTCCAGTGGAGTGAAGGATGACAATCCCCCGCATCCAGAGCCATCTGCTCACACTGGGCAGTCACCTGAAGGCCCTTCCAACCCCAAGGCAAGAGTCAGGGGAAGATGGTCACTAAGATTAGATTGCGCCCACCAAAAAATCAGCAACCAGAGGCAAACAATCTACTGAAATGGCCATATAATCAACCACACTAACGCCTGAAGGGCCCAAAAAAGTGAATTCCCCACTGCAATCCTTATACCCTGCACCATTCAGCACCATCAGGGAATGGTCCATCAATAGGTTTCCAAACAGGGCACCTGTATTGTTTGCTATCGTGTCCTTGGATTGCCTGGTTTGTAACAGAGGGTACTCAGATAGAAAGGGCCCAGGCACGCGTTGAAATCTCCCGTCAGTACAATCTTGCATTTAGGATGACTAATCGCAATTTCCTCCAGAGCCTCGCCAACCACAGACCACAATTTGGGGTTGTATGACCTAGCATTTATGGGCGAGATATACACCGTTCCCAATAAAAGGACGTGTCCTACATACTGCACAGCTACTCCCAGAAAACAAGGCGGGCAACGGATCACTGCAGTTACAACCACTTTCAACCTATTTGCAGTGCAGCAACCCAAGCCCCCACTAGGGTGGCCCCCACCAGATGGTACCAACGCGGGGACCTCATAGTTTATATAACGGTCAAAGATTAAAGGATCCTTTAACCATGTCTCCTGCAAAAATATAAAATCAAAATCTGCACTTAAAAATGGGGATCCCAGGGGGCTCAAAGCCCCAGCAAGAGAGGAAAAAGAAGGCCGTAACCTACCAGGGCTACATCTTCCACAAGGGGGAGACCGAGCCAAACCTCTTGGAGTTAATACAGGGTCCGTCATCCTCCCAGCTGGTCCCCTCTCCTGGGCCTGAAAAAAATAATCCAGCTTCAACTGTTTGGGGATAGATAAATCCCCCTGGGCACCAGCCCCCTGCTGGCCCCTCTCCCTAGACATTATTAACAAGCCCTGTCACAAAAGATATAAATAAAACTAAAAATGTGATTTAAAAAAGAACTATATAATAGGAGTTAATACAAGATGGTCCACCGGGAGAAGGCTAAGATCATAACAGCTATCACACCAATTCCCCAAAAAAGAAGAAATCCCCCACTTCAAACTTTAACATAAAAACAAGAAGCAAATAAGCACTAACTTCATTATACAAAAAGATCTGGCCAGGCGGCCCACTCTGCGGCCCCCACCTAAGGCCATGCGCACAAGGGTGCGCCCTTGCGCGCTCAGCCTTTAGGCGCACTGCTCTGGGTGTGTGCCTCCGGCACGGTCACAGGCTACATCGTTGTTTAAAAGTCCCGGCCAATTACTATTGGCCTGCCCCTTCTGTGACAGACAGCAAGCAGGGCCTATGGAGGGGGAAGTGAATAATATAGGGAGGAGCCCCAGTCCTTCAGCACAGTTCCAGCTGGGCGCTCAAAACTCCCTACCTCCGCCGTTCTCGGGTCCCAGGCAGCGCTCTCTGGGGGTCCCTGCTGCCTGCTACCACTCTTCCAGCAATCACGTCCCGCTCCTTACCCTACAATCATATTGAAAGTTGGGTCGATACGATTTTGAACCAATCCTGATTTTTAATATGATTTCCCATCCCTACTTTAGACTGTATTCTGTAAACTGCTGTAGAAGTCAGACTAATAAGGTCACAAAGTGTAACTTGCGAGAGCTGAAAAAGCAACATAGATGAAAAAGAAAGGTTCACATGCACATTCGTCTAGCCCAGGATGGTTTCAATTTTCTTTAACCCTCAAACAGATTTTGGGGCCAATCAGGCCCGAAAGGGGTACAAAAAAATTCATAATTTAAAAAAAAATTTTTTTTTAAGCAAACCTATACCACTTCATACTCTTCGTATTCCTCAGCAGTAATGGGGCCAATTGTTCTGTGTTGGTTCATCCCCCACACCACCAGTTGTTGTTTTTTTAAATTGAGAATTTCACTAATACAGTATTGGGGGTAAATTTGACTGCAATTGTAATGAATGGGAAAATGAAAGCAATACATGCCTATGGTACTGAGTCACATTCACTCCAAACATACTGTAAAAACAGTTTTTCTTATTTAAAAAATGCTTAAACTGCAAACTGATCTTTCTGTTTAGTGTTCTTGTGAATTTGCTTTATTTGCTATAATCATAGGCTGTCACAAAATACAAATAACAGAACACAAAAGCAATAAATAAATAAATAAGTAAATACCAGCTTAAAATAAGAGCAAATCAAACTCAGGAAATGAACCTCAGGATTCCTTAGCAGCTGCCACTCTTACGTTTTATAGCAACAGCCAAATATTTGGATACCTGCAGGGTAACTGCCGGATCCTGCCCCAGGAGAAGGAGTGACAGCGCATCCTCTTGACTACAGGGCTTCATGCCTGAGGTAACCGCGGAACTGAATAAAGTGAGCAGTCAAAAATAACATGAGGTAATGATTTGATGGTACCCTAGTTGCAACCTTGAGAAATCCTCTGCTCATATGGAATCCCCTTCCATCTGCCTTCAGTGATGGCAGTAGGAAGAATTTAGTGTTCTCAAAGTAGGATAAGGACAACAATTTAGAATTTTGTCTGTTTCCATAAATAGGTATTTTTTGTACACACAGAAAATTACATCACTATAAGGGCATTAGGGTGAATTATACCCGAGGGTGAAAAGTTCACTTACCAACTGCCATTTTGTTTTGTTGACACAGCACTTAACACCTTCATAGTGTGAACCTTCAATACTGTTCTTGCAGTTGTGTTGAAAAAAATGCACCACTTAGGTATATTTACTCCCCTCAATTTTTTCTATGCCCTCAGGCTTTTGACCCTGTCAGTCTGTCTCCAGTTACCCTTAACAACCCTTAAAGTGGTGTGTATATGCAGCAGTTACCATTTTGGAGTTCGGTACATGTTATGTTCCAAAAATGGGTGGTATCAATTCAACCAGCAGTACTGTATTTGTGGGATGTTACTCAGGGGCGGCTGGTGGGTTTTGAGGTTGGTGGGGCAGTAAGGCCGGCGGCCTGGGGGCAGAGCCTAGCCTGGGGGGCGGAGCCAGGGCAACGGTAGGCGGCATAACTCAACAGCAAGGAGTTCCCAGGGTTAACATTGGATGGGCGTTACATTACTTAATCCAGCAATTTCAGTTAGGCAGGTTATATTCACCTCCTCTGCCAGGTTTAAAAGCAGGCAGGTCACCAGACTAACAGTCACATCTCACGATTTCAAAACTTCAATTTTATCACAAACACCACATTTCCAGCATTTTGAACACCCCTAAAATCACCAGACTAACAGTTACATCTCATGATTTCAAAACCTCAATTGAATCACGGGGCATTAAATACTAATTCCCCCTCACCCTCTGCTGCGCGTGCGTTGGGGGGAATTAGTATTTAACACTCCATGTCATCAAGTGAACAAAACCCATATAAAAACCAGAAAGCCCCTGCTCTAACCCACTAGCTCCCCCTCCCCTCCCCAAGAACCCTGACTCCCAGTGTCCCATCCCCCTGCTGCCTGCTCTAGTCCACTAGCCCCCACTCCCAGTCCCCTCCCTGAGAACCCAGGGGCCCTGGCTCCCAGCCCCCCCCCCTCTAACCCACTAGCCCCCACTCCCCTCCCCTCCCAGAGAACCCAGGAGTCCTGGCTCCCAGCCCCCCACAGCATGTCCCCATGTGCCCCCTTGCACCCCCACCCACCTGGGCCCCCTTCAGTTTACTCACTGTGTCAGGCTCCTCTCTGCTCCTGGACCTGTCCTCTTGCCTCCTCCTCCCCAGGCCTGAAGCAGCGTGCGGGGGAGCAGCAGAAGCCTCATTCTGCTCCCGCGCGTGCTGCTTCAGGCCCAGGCCCAGGCCCAGGCCCAGGCCCAGGCCCAGGCCCAGGCCCAGGCCCAGGCCCAGGCCCAGGCCCAGGCCCAGGCCCCTCCCTCCCAGGCGAGTCAAAGTTTGACTCGACGGGGAGGGAGGAAGGGACTCGGGGAGGCAGGGGAGGCTAAGAGCTGTGCGCGGCAGCTCCCAGCCTCCCCGGTCCATGAGGGCACCTGTGTATGGCGTCCAGGTATGGACTTTCCCCCTGCCTGGCCCCCGCAATGAAATAGTGCCCCCTGCTGGCACTATTTCATTGCAGGGTCCCTTTATGCGGAATAGATGGCACTTCTAGCCGCCCATTCTGCATAAAGGGAAAATGCTTCCCTTTTGTCCCTGAAGGCTTCCTTAGAAAGCCTTTGGGGGTGGTGGGTGAGTCACCGGTTGTGTGCGCGCGTGCACGCACAACCGGTGACAATGCGGAGCCATCTTGAAGAACCTTAAGAGGTAAAACCTTCAAGAGGTGAAACCTTCTGAAGTGGGGGTTAGTGGGTTAGTGCAGGGGGGACTGTGTGTGGTAAAATGGAGGGTTTGGAAATCCTGAGAGAGATGTCACTGCAAGTCATGCAATTTCAGTTGTGTTCAAAATGCTGAAAATGGGATGTGCGTGGTAAAATTGGACTCAGGCTGTGACTGGGGTGCTTTACAAGGATGGGTCACTGTGTTTTGGGTTTATAAATTATTTATTTTAAGCTTGATGTGCATGTAGGCTGTGTTTTCGTCCATCCGATGTTAACCCTGGGAACTCCTTGCTGCTGGGTCATGCCTGTGTTTTGGGTGTTTCCCTGTGTTTTGGGTTTATAAATTACTTATTTTAAGCTTGATGCGTATGTAGACTGTTTTCTCTTCCATGCGATGTTAACCCTGGGAACTCTTTGCTGCTGGGTTATGCCATGCCACTGGCCTACCGTCCCCCTGGCTCCGCCCCTAGGCCTGCCGGCCCGGCCTTACTGCCCCAGTGCCCCTCCAACATCAAAACCCACCAGCCGTCCCTGTAATTTACTTAAAATACAATATCTCCTGAAGCAAAATTATCTGTTTTTAATATTCATCTGAAACACATTTGCAAACTTTTTCAAAATCTCTATGAAGGACTGTTTTTAAAATACAATTTTTCATTTTTTCTTACGACACCTCCCCCCCAGCAGCCTTGCCACAATATTTCAAATTTGTCAGTTGTTAAAAATATTCCATAGCTGTCAGGAAATAGACTGTTTTATTTCTGTTGTTAAAAGTGGTGAAATATTGCATTATTACTATTTTCTTGCTCCTCCAGGGCAGAAAGAAGGAAAACTTAAGTATTGTCCCTAAATAAAGAAATTCCACTGGAAGTTTTCTTTAGGAACATATAAAACTTCTATGCAAAAAAAAGTGTACCATTCAGAAATTCATCTGTCTTCTACAGATGTAAACATGTTGGTCTAGATGTATAGGTAACGTAAACTTACATAGTTTTACAGTACTGTCAACGTGTCAAGGCTTGCTGGGGTTGGAAGAGAGAAGAGGATGAAGATAGATCAAAAGAGGGAAGAAGTTAAGAGGATGGAAGGTGGGGGGGATGTAAACGTATACAAGAAAAGATCACTACATAGCTGGTGGGTGGCACAGTATAAAGATTTGAAAGGTAGGACGACTATCTGAATTGGATGTATCTTGAATAGGCACACAATGGCATGACTCAAGGGGGTGGGGTGGGGTGGGGAAGGAGAGATGCTAAAATAGTGTAATCATACACTATTAGTAATCATTTCTTGAAAAAGGGTTAAATGTATGTTTCTCTGTACCATCAAACATGGAGAAGATAGCCTTCCTCTCCTAACTGTCAAATTGTTGATCATTACTTAGCTTGACTCGTACAAACTCTTCATTTGCTTTAATGTCAACTGTGCCCCTTTCATCCTGTGTTCCATCCGAAATGTCTGTCAAGATGATTTTTTTCTCCTCATAAATCTTTGCAGCCAAATTTACAAAACTGGGGGCAAGTACATTTCATTTGACCATCAAAACAACTTATTTTGTCATCTCTCTTTATTTTGAGCAATTTTGCAGGCTTTTTAAATTTGTGCACGAAGTTAGGACTTTTTGTCTTCACTGGCAAACTGTGAACCTGTCTTCTTTTACACTCCCCTCCAACTTTTATGTTCTGCTTCCATCCTCTTAAAGGAACCTTGATACAATGTTGTCTTCTCCTGCAAAGATCTGCGTTTGCTATGCCACCTCTTATGTAGGGAAAGTTTCCATTTGTATCCCCAGTGAGATCATGTCTAAAATTAATGCTGCATCTCTAAGAAAATAATTATATTTATATTTTTTAAACAATCCCAAAACTTTTGTACCACGAAGAGGAGTGGATTCCTGAATTAAATAACCCTATTTCTATAAGCTATATCTTTCTGTTCACCAAAACATTGTGATGGGTGATAGTTCTTGCTTGTCAAGTCCATCATTTAAATAATTAATTCCTCGGGATGGTGACCTGTTGTGTTTCTGTTTTGTTGGTAGCACTTAATACCATTGTAGGTGCTCTAAAATAAATACTACAGGAAAAATCTGCTCTGTATTGTATATTAGGAAAATGCATAAAAACATTGGACACAAATAGTTCAAAATAGAACCGAGTAAATGTGAGAGTTGACCTGTATGTGTCAATAAACTTTGATTTTTTGTGTGGAAGTGCATAGTTTGGTAATAGTTTACACTATGAATATATAAAAATTGTTATGTCTTGGAATATAAACATTTTTTCTTTCTTTTGCAGACTGTGAATCATGCCTCTAGTAAAAAGGAACATTGAGCCTCGGCACCTCTGCCGAGGAGCTCTGCCTGAAGGAATTACTAGTGAACTGGAATGTGTAACCAACAGTACTCTTGCTGCTATTATACGGCAGCTAAGCAGTCTAAGTAAGTCACTATACTTCCTGAAATTTATGTTCTTACGACTTCTAATAAAAATTGAGTAGCAAAAAGGATTTTAAACTCTGCTTGTATAAAATGGACATAATCCAGCTGAAGACTTTGTATCTGTAAAGTGTTCTACAGCAGTTGCATGCTGCTTTATAACTTCAAACGTCTGTACAAATATAAAGCGTAACAACAAAACCCACAGAGTCAAAAGAGCTGTGACATTTGTGACTCAAAGTATCTGAGTGACCGCATGGTGAATCAATTTCAGATGAATTGCTGGTTCCAGTCTTGTGCGAGGTTCAGCAGGTTACTGCTTCTTGGTATCATATTTCCATAGAAGTTAGCTCAGTTTGCTTTGTTAGGAACTTAGATGTTCTTGAGACTCTTATCTTATGTGTATGCAGCTTATTAATAGGAATTAGGTGCACACATCAAGCAGAGAATTGATTCCACTGTAAATAGTATAAGTGTAACCTAACCATTCTCCGAGAAAGGAAAATTGGGATACCTTTTGAAATGATTAGGAAGGCTATGATTTTGTTTTGAAAGGAGCAACGACATAATTGCTCCAGAATGCTCTGGGGAATGTACCCATTTACCTCAGTGGCCACTCCATCGATGACCTTGTGGCTTCCAGGTGACTCCTAGGCGTTTGCTCCCAGCGTTTTGCCACTGCAGGTCCCTGTGGCTTATAGAAGATCTGGGGCAGCTGAAGCGCGAGGGGAGGCAATTGGAGTGATGGTGGCACCATATTCGTGCCCAAGATGACTGATTGCGGCTCAGAACATTTTTGAGGACCTATGCTGTGGCTGTGCGGGCAGCAAAGAAGCGATTCTTTGCTGCCCTTATAGTGTCTGCTCAGTCGCGGCCAGCGGTGAGGGTTCTGGTCAGTCCAGCCTGTCTCCGCCTGGAAATGGATTTGTCCAAAGCTCGCTGTGACATGTTTTTAGTGTAGTTTGTGGACAAAATTGCTCGCACAGAGTATGAGTTTGACTCTACCATTTTAGAGGCAGTGGCAGAGCCAGGGTATCAGCGCGGGGTCACGGGGGTTAGGAATGCCCTGTCTGGTCAGAGTTTGTGGGATGATTTTCAATTAGTGACACCTGCCGAGGTGGTGGATATGCTGGGGTCTGTTTGGGCCACAACTTATTTATTTTATTTATTTATTTCACTACATTTATATCCTGCTCCCTCCTGTTCACAGTAGCAGCTTGTGATAGCTCACAAAATATTTTGAAAATATTCCAGCAATTTAAAACATAACGCTTAACAATTATAAACTCATAAAATGTATTTAACTTATAAAATCATTAAAAGAGCGGAACTGAACCAAAGTACCCCCCTCCCCAAACCCTAGCCCACCCTCCCTGTCTCCCTCCCCAAAGGCCTGGTGGAGCAGCCAGGCCTTACATTGTCTTCGAAAAGAAGGGAGGTCCGGGGATAGGGAATTCCACAGCCTAGGAGAAGCCACCAAGAACGCCCTCCCCATCGTCGCCACCTGGGGGACCTCAAGTTGGGCATCCCACTCCCTGGCTGACCGCAGGGGTTGCACCACGGCCTGGGGCATGAGGTGGTCCTGCAGGTAAGTAGGGCCCAAGCTGTTTAGGACTTTATAGGTCAACACCAATGCCTTGAATCGGGCCCATAAGACAATAGGCAGCCAGTGCAATGAACGGAGCACTGGTGTAATGTGCTTACGACAACCCATCCCTGTAAGAAGACAGGCTGCTGCATTTTGCACCAGCTGCAGTCTCCAGACCGTCACCAAGGGTAGCCCCACGTAGAGTGCATTATGGTAGTCCAGTTTAGAGATGATGAAGGCATGGATGATGGTGGCCAAGTCAGAGTTTGAAACATATGGCCATAGCCGTCGTGCCAGATGTAACTGGCGAAAGGCGCTCCTCACCACAGCCTCCACCTGGGAATCCATGCGGAACTGTGAATCAAGATGCACCCCTAAACTATGGACCTGAGCAGCTAGGGGTGGACAAACCCCATCAGTGACGGGGACCACCACTCCCCCAGCCCTACCCACCAACATCACTTCCGTCTTGTCAGGATTCAGCTTCAGACGACTTGCCCTCATCCAGTCCCCCACAGTTGCCAAACACCGGGTAACATGAATTAGATCCTTCCCCCCCCCCGGTTGGTGAAAGCCAACTGGGAGACACTGGACCCGGTGTTGGCAGGGGTGATCAATGCCTCCCTTTGGGAGGGGAAGGTGCCAGACTGCCTTAAGGCCGTGGTCTGTCTGCTCCTCAAGAAACCATTGCTTGACGTTGGTGCCCCAGTAAACTACCAGCCTGTGTCTAACTTTCAATTTTTTTGGAAGGTGGCCCGTCAGCTCCAGGCACACCTTGATCACACCGGTTTCCTCGATCCTGCACAGTCTGGCTTTTGTCTGGGCTATGGCACAGAGACAGGACTTGAGACTTTGGTCGATGACCTCCTCGTGGCATTGGACAGGGGTCATATGACCCTGTTGGTCCTGCTGGATCTGTCTGCTGCGTTTGACACTGTGAATCATGAGATGCTGGTGACTTGCCTGCGGGACCTCGCTGGGGTGGATGGTACCATTTTACGGTGGTTCCTACCTGCCAAATAGATCTCAGCGGGTGGTCCTAGGGGACTATTCATCTTCCCCTGGGGTCCTCCAGTGTGGGGTCCTGCAGGGTTCCTTTCTGTCCCCTTTCTTATTCAGTGTATACATGCAGCTGCTAGGGGAGGTTGCACACAGCAGGGGTGTTTGTTGTCATCAATAAGCTGTATCTTCCTTTTCAACCGAGCCAGGTTCTGTGGTCTCGTTGCTATCCTGGTGCTTGACTGCCATGGGGGATTGGATGAGGTTGAGCCGATTGAAACTCAGTCCCAACAAGACTGAGGTGATGTTGGTGGGTGGGGTCGGGGATCCAGGGGAGGAAAATGCGCCCAGTTTTGGGGGTGTTCATCCTCTGTTGGTTTCCCATGAGTGGAGCCCTATGGTGCTCCTGGATTCACAGTTGCGCCTGGATTTGCAGGTGTCGGCTGTGGCCAGGGGTGCCTTTCACCAATTTCATCTGGTGAAGAGGCTCCCTCCATATGTCTCAGACTCCGATCTCGCTACTGTCATCCATGCATTCGTCACCTCAAGGCTAGACTACTGTAATGCGCTCTACTTGGTGCTGCCCATGGTGACGGTCCAGAAGCTGCAGCTGGTGCAAAATGCGGCAGCCCACCTGCTCTCTGGGATGGGTTGCAGGGAGCATATTAGACCAGTGCTCCGAGCATTGTGCTGGCTGCCTATTGTCTTCCGGGCTCGATTCAAGGTGCCGGTTATGACCTATAAAGCCCTAATCGGCCTGGGCCCCGCTTTTTTGAAGGATTGTTTCATTCCCTGGGCGCAGTCCCTGTGATCAAATGGGGGCACTCTCCTGGAAGTCCTGCATTATTAGTGGGTCCAGACACACAGGAGGGCATTCTTGGCGGCTGCTCGGTCACTGTGGAATGCTCCTCCCAGTGGAGATCCATCTCAGCCTGGATCTCCTTGTCTTTCGCTGGCAATGCAAAACCTGGCTTTTCCATCAGGTATTTGGGGGGGGGGGCAGGAATGGGTTATTTGGACCGTGGATGGGATAGTATTTCATGCACAGATTTGGTTGTGATGAGGTGTTTTTTTATATATTTGTCTTTAATGTTTTATTAACTAACATTTAATGTTTTACTGTTTTATTTTTTGTGAGCCGCCCTGAGTCATTTTTGGATGAGAGGGGCGAGGTAAAAATGAAAATAATAAATAAATAAATAATTTATAAATACAAATATTGCATATATAATTATTTACCTGGTGTAAAACTTTTGCAAGAAAAGATCTATCTGACCTTTTCCTGTGGAAATTGTTTTATGGGTGCCCCATTCCTTGCCTGCGATGCAAGCCTCGTGTCCTGGATTTGCAAGGCAGGCTGGGGAGAGAGCTTTCCCCACCATTCAGACGGGGAAACAAGATTGCCTATATTTGTCTTGGAATTGCCTCCCTTGCAAGCTCAAGTGAGGGACAGGAGAGGAAGATTCTGCTTCTTCAAACAAGCAGCTGTTCTATGTCGAGTTATGTTTTAATGGCAAAATAAGCTAATAATTTTTTTTCATGGGTATAAGCCTGTTCTGGGGGGTTGCAGCTTTGCGGGGGCGTGTTGCATTGTGTAGCTGACAGATGTTCCTTCTGCCCTGGTTCCTACACAATGTGTCCTAGGAAAAATTCTAAGGACGTATCACAGAGCAGTCTTACCCCAACTGGTGTAAGGCTGCCCAAGGCAGAGCAATGTGTGTGGAGGGGCTCCGCTTGCTCCACCATGTGGAAAGCACCGCTGCAGGGCCATAAGCGGCAGGCGTTGTCACCACCTGATATCATCTTGGACCCCACCTCTGTGCTGGTGACAGAGGATGTCAAGGCATTCCAGGCCATGCTAAAAAGATTGCTGATAGCTCTACCTCAGATTCCTAACCAGGTTCTCCACAAGACACCTTTGGATCCTGTTTTTGGAATTTTGGGAGACATGGGGCCACATCATGCTCTCTTTATTTGAAGAATTAATAGAGCCTTCCTTTACACTGTGGGCAAATCCACCTTCTGCAGTCCCCACCAACAAACTGTCCACCTAAGGGAGAATGGACCATTTTCCGCCACCCTGCCTCTAACTGGTCATCACAGCAGCCATGCAAAGAGCCAGAGCAGCAGTGCAGACACCCTCATCAGACCGGGGGCAGGAGACTCGATGTATTGGGACTTAAGGCCTTCTCATCCAGAACTCTATCCTTGAGAGAAGCCAATTATCTCTCCGCTATGTGTGGATATCAATATTGGTTCTGGTCCCAAGTCTCCTCTACATCTGACCATTTTAGCTCGCAGTGCTCTGGAGAGAAGGCTCACAACTGGCTCAGTTTCAGCTAACCGCTTCAATGCATGTGGCAGATCTGCTGTTTGATACAGAGGGTCTGTTTGCCATGACTACCGATGAAACATTGAAAAAGATCAAGGAGCCCTGTCAAAAGCACAAGGTCAGCTGGAGTAATTTGCACCATAAAGAAATGCTATTTCTCAGTACCAGCCTTGTACAGGCAAAGATCTTCCTTTTCCTCCTGAAAATAGAAGGGGTAATACCCCAGCAGCAATACCCCCAAGCTCAGTCTTACTTTAAGCCTAGGAAAAAGTTTATGAAGATCAAGTCCTAAGCCAAACAACACTCTACCTCTTCATCGAGGCAGCAACCTAGGTCGCAGGTTTAACAACCAAGATGTCAAGAGGGGGTCGAAGGATCTCCTCTTCTTTGCTAACCGGCTAGGCACTTTCTACTAGATTTGGTCTACTATTACCTCTGATAGATGGGTGCTAGAAATCATGTGGTGTGGATATGCCATTCAGTTTAAAGCACTTTCCCCACCCAATTCCCTTTTCCCAGTCCCTCTTTAGGGACACACCTCACAAGGATGAAACTCTCTTCAGAGATAGAATCTCTTCTTGCCAAGGGGATCATTGATGAAATACCACCTTTAGAGCATAATTGGGGCTTTCATAGTTCCTGGTCCCTAAAGGGGTGGGGGACTATGTTCCATTTTAGATCTTATACAGTTAAACAAATTTGTGAGGATTGGAAGTCCAAATTCTGTATGACCATGCTGCAGACTATTTTACCAGCCTTAGAGAAAAGGGACTGTTTAGCCTGAGGTCTCTTGACCTCAGATGCCTATTTTCATATAGCCATATGCCCCTCTCACAGGAAATATTTGTGCTTTTTGTAGGTGGCCATCATTACCAACCTACAGTTCGCCCCCTTTGGTTTGGTGACATCACCGAGGCTTTTCACAAAGTGTGTACCTGTGGTGGCAGCGAACCTGCAACAAAGGGGTGTGAATGTGTTCCCCTACCTGGATGACAGCTTATGACAGCAAAATCGAGACAGAAGTTACCCCAGGACATGGAAACTACCATGATAAACCCTAGAGGACCTCAGACTTCTGGTCAATGTACCAAAACCCCATCTCTGCCCATCAAGGACATTTCAGTTCATAGGCGCTATTCTGCACATTCACTGTGCTTGTGCCTGTTTACCAGAAGACAGATTTCTAGATATTCAGACAGCCATCTCGGACCTCTGTCACTGAAAAACCCAGCCAGTGCACTATTTCCTAAAACTCCAAGGCCTCCTTATATCCACAACCATGGTTATTCCATTTGCTCACTTACACATGAGACCCTCACAACAGTGACTGAACACCATATATACATCAAGGCTTCACAAATTGAGCAAGAAACTTACAATTCCAGATCAAGTACTGAACACCCTACTGTGGTGAACAAAATCTCAACATTTACTGAAAGGAGTCCCCTTTGAACCCCCAGGTGCCAGTGTCATGATCACAACTGATGCCTCCACAAGTGGCTGGGGACACTGATGGTGCACGGTCTTTGGAATACAGATGAGACTCAATTACACACCAGTGTACTAGAACTAAGAGGTATTTGGAATGCCTTCCAAAGCTCTGATAACCCATCTCAAGGGCTATAATGTAGAACTAGCCATGGACAACTCTTCAGCCATGTGGTACCTGAACAAACAGGGAGGTGCCAGATCACCAACCTTTCAAGAGAGGCAGAGGACCTGTGGCATTGATGTATTCATCAAAGGATCACAGTTCAAGCAATCCACCTTGTAGGGAAGGACAACATGATTGCTAACGAATTCAGTTGTTGCATGACAGATAGCACAAGTGTAACATTCACATAAAAGTCATACAGGATGTCTTCAGGGAATGGGGCACAGCAGCCATAGACCAAACAACACAAAGCTCCCCTTGTTTTTGCAGCAGAGCAGGGAGCTCTTCTTGAAGTGTTTCAGATACATTTGCGAACTGATGGGGCGTAGAGTTAATGTTCACTTTCCCCCCTCTAACCATAGTTCACAGAGTCGTATACAAGGCAAGGAGGGACAGGGCCCATTTTATTCAAATAGCCCCCTTGTGGCCACAGCAACCATAGTTCCAAATACTCAACAGCATCTCCACAAGTCATTGCATACTACCATGAAGACAAGACGTTCTCTCCAGGGAGGGCGGGGGATGATTCTGCATCACAATCGGGAGTTGCTACAGCTTGTGCCTGGCTCATTTGCCCTCAAAAAACATACTCTTTGAGGTAGTAGCAGCAATTTTGCAAAATGCCCCCAAACCAGCAAACAGATCAGCTGACTCAGTGAAGTGGAAACATTTCACAGCATGGTGCGGGGAACTTGAAATCTCTATGCACTCTCTCCAAATTAATGATGTGAACGTACCACCTATTCCTTAAAACTTCAAATTTGTCAGTCTCCTCAGTGAAGGTACATTTAGCAGCAAAATCAACAAATATTCAACTAATTGACAGAAAAATAACTTTTTCCTCCCTGCTGGTACAATCTTTCTGGAAAGGACTCAGGACACATTCCCTCCTGTCCTTCAACAAGTTTCACAGTGGGATGTGAATTTGGTACTCACCAGCCTAATGTTTTTCCCATTTGAACCTATGGCTACCTGCACTATGGAATACCTTATGTTGAAGATGGCTCTTTTAGTAGCTATTACTTCTGCAAGAAAGGTGAGTGAGTTGGCAATTTTACAAGCTTCTTCACCCTAATTTATGTTCTACAGGAATAAGGTGGACTTGCGGGTTGACACTGCTTTTTCACCCAAAGTAGGTTTCTCCTTTCACATAAATCAAACCATATCCCTGCCAGTATTTTTTCCTAAACCTCACACCACAAAGGCAGAGGTGATGTTGCACGTGCTGGACACTAGAAGAGCTCTATCCTTCTATATAGATCAAACAAAACAAGTCGGAGCATTGAACTCTTAATCACGTTTGGCAGGCAACATCTTGGTGTTAAGGCCTACACTCAGAGGATTTCAAAATGGATATTGCAGTGCATCCACAGCTGTTTTGTGCAAGCAGAGAAAACTCCGCCAGAGGGCCTGAAAGCCCATTCAACAAGCGTAGTTGTTTCTTCATTAGCAAACTTCTATAGTGTCCCCCTCACAGACATATGCAAAGCAGCGACCTGGTCTTCTCTACATACCTTCTCAAAGCCCTATTCCTTGGGCCTGGTAGCATGAACCAACTCTGTGGGTGGGAAGAGCAGTCCTTTACTCCTTTTTCTTGAGGTTATCCTTGCTTTCCCCTCCTCTGGTAAGTGTTTTTACTGCTTACTAATCTCCCAAGAATGAAAATTGCAGAGACCCTCGAAGAAGAAATGAGGGTTACTTACCAGTAACTCAGTTCTTCGAGAGATCTCTACGTATTCTCACTACCCGCCTATCCTTTTATCTTCTCCTGTCTCTTGTGAGACAAAAAGCCTGTGCAAAGAGACGGAAAAGGAGGTGAACAGAACCAAGGTGGAGCTCTTGGCTTCCTAGATGATTCCAGGCAGTCTGGTGGCCTGCAGTTCATTTCTTTCCGCTATCACGGGGCTTGGTAGCTGCACAAGTAGTGATTGTTAGGGGCGGGACCCGGTCCCATTACCGGTACACCGGATTTTACCGGTTACCGGTTTCACAAAAACCGGATTCCCGGATTAAATCCGGTATACCGGTACCGGATTTATTGCATTGGTTTCAATGGGGCGCTGTGTCCCCATTGAAACCAATGCAATAAATTAAAATTAATTCCCTCCCCCTCCCAGGCTGCGCGGGTGGAAGGGGGGACACCCCCCACCCACCCTGCCCAGCCTGGCTTTTTGTTGTAAAAGATAGAACAGCAACAGAGTGAGACCCCGAGGCGAGCCCCCCCCCCAGCACCAGCGGCCGCGGCGTCCCCGCAGCCGCAGGTAAGTATGACCCGATCCCTGGGGGGGGTGGGGGTGTTTAACACCCCCACCCCCCCCAGGGATCACCCCTACAGCGCGCTTGCCGCTTACCTTGGGGAGCTCCGGCGGCGGCGGGCGGCCCGGCGGCTTCAGCGCCGGCTGTGGCTGCCGGCTTCAGGACGTTCTAGGCCTTCCGGTGAAACCCGGAAGTGCACCGGAAGGCCTACAGCGTCCTGACGCCGGCAGCCACAGCCGGCGCTGAAGCCGCCGGGCCGCCCGCCGCCGCCGGAGCTCCCCAAGGTAAGCGGCAAGCGCGCTGTAGGGGTGATCCCTGGGGGGGGTGGGGGTGTTAAACACCCCCACCCCCCCCAGGGATCGGGTCATACTTACCTGCGGCTGCGGGGACGCCGCGGCCGCTGGTGCTGGGGGGGGGGCTCGCCTCGGGGTCTCACTCTGTTGCTGTTCTATCTTTTACAACAAAAAGCCAGGCTGGGCAGGGTGGGTGGGGGGTGTCCCCCCTTCCACCCGCGCAGCCTGGACTCGGGGAGGGTTTTTTTTTTTTAAAACAGTTTGGCTGGGGCTTTAATTTTTTTTACATTGCAGCCATTTAAAAATGGCTGCAATATAAAAAAACCGGCACACTGAAATCCGGTACCGGGGCCGGATTACCGGGCCGAATCCGATAATGCCGGTACGCCCGATACCGGCATTATCGGATACCGGATTCTACCGGTTTCCCACCCCTAGTGATCGTGGATGAAAGCCATTCACTCCAGCTTCCAGCACTGCACCCTTTCTGTGGTGAAGATATGAGACTCCAATGCCCATGACCAGTGCCTATTCTGTCTAGGCACCAAGCATAACACTACAGCATGTGTGCTTTGTCGGGGGTTCACACCTCGTGCTCAAAAGGTCAGAGCCCACTGGCTGGTGGAATACGTTAGGGTCCAGGCCATGTTCATCACAGAACAAGTCCTGAGAACAATTGGATTTGGAGGCTCGCTGTGAGTAGACCCAGCAACCTCCTGCTCTTGGAGGCATTATCGGGCCCAGGTCCCCCAACAGGGGAGGCATCATCGCTCCCAGATCACTCCAATCGCTACCAAAGCTGGCACAGACTCTACAGGGCCTGAGCACACCCTGGACTTCATCTGGCCAGGATCCTCTCTCCTCGCACCAAGGAAGGTCACCCATCCATGCCAAGAACACTCTCTGGACCAGAGTGATGCAGAAAGAAGCATCAGTGAAAGAGGACCCTGATGCCCGAGCGTTCAATGTTGGTCTCACCAGCCTGGGACAATGCCGTCGGGACTGGGCTGCCAGGCAACCTGGAGGGGTTTCTTAACCCAGAGGAGCCATTCCTTGAACCAACACGAGAGGTGCTCACTCTGCTCAAAATACCACCTGACCCTGCTCATCAAGCACTGTATGACTCAGGTGCTTGGCACGCACCTGCCAGACCCAACCCCTTGGGCATTGAGGCAGTAGCTGCTTCCAATGTGCTCTTCGGCATCATTGTAGACATTGAGACCAGCTCCCGGGGACCCCTCAGCACTGAGTTGACCTCGAGGACTGGTGCTGGTAGCCTTCGCACAAAAGATGTCTCAGGTCCATAAGTTCATGCAGCAATATGTGGTGCTGCACTTGGACTATTCTCTCCAGGACCTGGAGCAGAACCCAGGGATACTCCTTCAGCGCTGGATGTCACCTGGCACCATGCCGGTGCTGCCTGGCATGCTGGAGGCTCTACTGCAGCAGGACTGGCTGTGGCCAGGAGAGCACATACAGGGGGAGGCTTCCCCAGCCCAAGAACTGGGTCATTCCCCCTTTTCACCCCTGTTGGACTTTCTCTCATTCCAGGACCTCCTGGTGAGGATGGCCTCTATGGAGGGGGGTGTCCTTGGATAACCCAGACACAAAAGAGCCATACCACCTGTTTGATGGGTTATGGGACAGAGGAAGCTTATAGCTGGTCCCCTAGCTGAAGGGATCTTGGAGCCTGTGGGGAAAGACTCCTGGAGTCAGCCTGCCAACAGTTGATTCTAAGACTCTCAGAATGTACCCAGTCCCAGGGTAGGGCACAAGTATTTGGTGATGCATCCAGTACCAAATTGACGTGGCAACCAGTCTGTGGCAGAACAGGCTAAGAGGGGGATCCCCCATCTCAGCCCCCAGATAAGTAAGGGAATCACATAGACGGCTCAGTGGCTTCCCTAGACGTGCAGGCTGTGTGTCTGGTTCTCCTCCTCGATCACTGATTGCTCCTTTAGTGTGTCTCTTGCCAACTCCACCTCCTCCTCCCTTCCCCTCTCGGTTGGTGTTCCTCAAGGCTCTGTCCTTGTCCCTCTCTTCTTTATCTACAACCTGTCCCTAGGCAAACTTGTTGCCTCCCATGGCTTCCAACATCACCTCTACGCTGATGATACTCAACTCTATCGCTCTACTCCCTCTCTCTCTTCATCTGTTCAAGCTTGCCTCACCAGCTATCTCTCTGATATCTCTACCTGATGTCTCAATGTCAACTCAAACTCAACATGGCTAAAATGGAACTCCTTATCTTCCCCCCCCATCCTTCCTCTCCCTCCTCCCTGTTGATCCTTATCAACGGGGTCACCGTCCCCATCCCCCAAGCCTGTAGCTTATAGGGCTTCATCTTTGACTTACCCCTTTCTTTTAAACCCTACATCGATTCGGTTGCCAAATCCTGTCACTTCTCGCTCCATAACATTGGTAAGATTCACCCTTTTCTCTCTGTCTCCTCTGCCCAAACCCTTGTTTATGCCCTGGTCATCTCTTGCCTCAATTAATGTAACCTCCTTCTCACTGGCCTCCCCCGCTCTCCCCTTTCTCTCCTTGACGACTGTCTCATCAATGACCTCGCCAAGCTATGGGACATCTGTCTGATAGAGGCCATCGATTGATGGCGTTCGTTGCCCAGGTGGAGGCTCTGCAGACCTCCTTGGTTCTCCGAGGAGTTGCGGATGCTGAAGTAAGAGGGGCGACGGTTGGAGCGATGGTGGCGTTGATCTCGAGCTGAAGCCAACAGATTGCGACATAGAGCTTGTTTACGAGCGTATGCCGTGGCTATGCGGGCAGCAAAGAGGGAATTCTTTGCTGCCCTCATAGTATCTGCTAAATCCTATCCGGCGGAGCTGTCCCGGGTTGTACAGGGGCTGGTCAGTCCAGCCTCCCTCAACCCTTGGGTTGAGTCATTTTCTGCCCGCTGTGACTTTTTTGCGGATTATTTTGCGGAGAATATCGCTTGCATTCACCAAGACCTCGATGCCGCACTTACTACAGTGGAGGTTATAAAGGGTGTAGAAGCCCCTGCTTGTCCTATTTTGTGGGATCACTTTCAGTTGGTGACACCCGCTGATGTGGTGGGTGTGCTTGGGGCGGTTGGAGCCACTTCTTGTGAATTAGATCCATGCCCGTCCTGACTGGTTAAGAGCTGCCGGGAGACAATGGGGCTGTTGCTGGCCGAGGTGGTGAGTACCTCCCTGCGGGTGGGCAGAGTGCCAGGCTTCCTCAAGGAGGTGGTGGTGCAGCCTCCGTTCAAAAAACCATCGCTCAACGCTGACTCCCCTGCCAGCTATTGGCCTGTCTCTAACCTTCCCTTTTTAGGGAAGGTTATTGAAGGGGTGGTGGGTGGCTCAGCAGCTCCAGGGGCATCTTGACCATGTTGGTTATCTTGATCCCTTTGTCTGGCTTTCATCTGGGTCATGGCACTGAGACAGCACTTGTGGCTTTGGTAGATGATCTCCGCCATGAAAAGGACCAAGGTCGCTCGACCCTATTGGTTCTGTTAGATCTCTTGGCTGCATTTGATACCGTTGACTATGAGATGTTGCTGACGCGCCTGCGGGACAGTGCGGGGGTGGGTGGGATCGTTCTCGAATGGTTCAGCTCATTCCTGACCGGGAGAACTCAGCGTGTGGTACTCAGTGACTGTTTTTCATCATACCGAGACCTCCTGTGTGGGGTCCTGCAGGGTTCTGTCCTGTTCCCTCTCCTGTTCAACGTGTATATACAGCCGCTCGGCAAGGTGATCAGGGGGTTCATGGTGAGGTGTCATCAGTATGCGGATGACACCCAATTGTACTGACCCAGGCCCGGCTGTCTTGGTGCTTACCCGGTGTTTGGCAGCTGTTGGGGACTGGATGAGGGCTAATTGACTCTGACTGAATCCTGACAAGACGGGGTTGATAGTGGGTAAGCCGGTGGATGTGACAGCTCCCTCGATTTATGGGATCTGTCCTCCATTGACTTCCCAGGTGCGGAGCCTGGGGGTGCTCCTCAATGCGCAGCTCCGTCTGGATCTCCAGGTGGAGGCTGTGGCGAGGAGTGCCTTCTGCCAGCTACATCTGGTGTGACAGCTTCAGCCGCTGATTTCGGCTCCGGACCTAGCCACGATCATCCATGCTTTTATTATCTCTCGGTTAGACTACTGTAACGTGATCTACGTGGGACTGCCTATGGTGACGGCTCGAAAGCTGCAGCTCATGCAGAATGCGGCGACCCGGCTCTTGGTGGGACTGGGTCACCGGGAGCACATTACACCAGTGCTCCGATCTCTGCACTGGCTGCCAATAGTCTTCCGGGCCCTATTCAAAGTGTTGGTTTTGATGTATAAAGCCATACACGGTCTGGGCCCTGCCTATTTGTGAGATCACCTCACCCCCCAGGTTCTGGATCGGCCCCTGCGGTCAGCCGGGGGCACCTTGTTGGAAGTTTCCCAGGGGGTCACGCAGGATAGGGCATTCTCGATGGCCGCACCGCGCCTCTGGAATGCCCTCCCGGTGGGGGCCCGTCTGGCCCTGGACCTCCCAGCCTTTCGTAATAACTGTAAGACATGGCTGTTCCGTCAGGCATTTGGCAAGGGAGAGGGGTAATGGGGTGGTAGGGGGTGGGGAGACTGGGAAGATGGGTGAGTTTGTTTTTTATTATGTTATATATTGTGGGATAATGTTTTAATGTGTTGTTATATTGTGGTGTTAGCCGCTCCGAGCTGCCTATGGCAGGAGGTGGCGGGGTATACATTTTAAAAATAAATAAATAATCTACATCCAAAACTGCTGCCAGGATCATCCACCTCGCCCGTCGCTTCGACCATGTGCAGCCCCTCCCCATCTCTCTTCACTGACTCCCCTTTCCTGAACGAATCCATCACAAGCTCCTAGTCTTCACGTATAAAACTCTTCACAGCCTTGCTCCCCCCTACCTCTCTGCGCTAATTTCCCTCCGTACTCCAGTCCGCGAACTCCGCTGCTCCTCTGTCCCCTTTCTCGCCCTCCCACGCCTCCCTGCTCCCCTAACCACCTTTGTCCCTTCTCCCTAGCTGCCCCCCATGCCTGGAACTCCCTCCCTGCCCACATCCGCCTCTCTCCCCTCCCTTTGTTACCTTCAGATCCCTCCTCAAGACCCACCTCTTCAGCTCTGCCCTCCCCGACTCCTCGCTCCCCTCACCTAACTCCTGCTGATACCCTCCATCCAGTACAATCTGTTACCTGAGGTCTGTGTACTCATATCCTCACCACATGGACCAGCCAGCCATCATTCTCAATGTAACCAAGCCAAACATGTGCACCTGGGACCTCGCATCTTCGTGAATGTTACACCCATTGTGTCTCCCTCTGTTCCCCTTCCTTCGTCTCTTTTCCCCCCCTTCCCCCCCCAACCCATCTCTCAGATTTTAAGCCCTAGGACAGGGACAGTGTCTCTTCCATTAATTTGTAAAGTGCCAGGTACATTGCTGGCGCTATATAAACGCTTGCTAATAATAACGATCGGACACATGGCCCATTTTAGTTATACCCTCTGGGATATGATGCAGCACCTGTTGCTGGCTTTGCCAGGGAGGTATGCCAAGGAACAGCTTGAAACAGCTGCTGAGGATGGTATTGAGCTCTCTAGGCTTAATGCCGCTCTAGGCGAGAAGGATGTCCTATGACACTGCTGTCTCAGGGACTCAAGGAATTATTGCGGGTTTCGCCATTAGGCACCATGCCTGGCTGTGCTCTTCAGGGCTCTCTCCTGAGGGCCCATACGTGGTCAAGAACCTGCCCTTTGACAAGCGAGCAGAGCGCCGTGTTGGCTGCATGGCTACAAATCGCACTGAATCCTGCGGTTCAAGCCACCTCCTGCGGTCTTGCGTGGTGGTTGGTTGGAGTGACATGGCTTGAGCACTGCTTGTGGGGTCAGTGGGATCAGCTGGAGCCAAAGGAGAGGCATGCTCTACTTTATCTCTCTACTCCTTCTCTATCTCCCTCTGTTCAAGCTCGTCTCATCAACTGTCTCTCTGACATCTCTACCTGGATGTCTCAACGTCAACTCAAACTCAACATGGCTAAAACTGAACTCCTTATCTTCCCCCCTCATCCTTCCTCTCCTTCCTCACTGTCAATAACTATTGATGGAGTCACCATCCTGCCTGTCCCCCAAGCCCGTAGCCTAGGCTTCATCTTTGACTCAGCCCTTTCTTTTAAACCCTACATTGACTCTGTTGCTAAATCCTGTCGCTTCTCCCTCCATAACATTGCTAAGATTCGCCCTTTTCTCTCTGTCTCGTCTGCCAAAACTCTTGTTCATGCTCTGGTCATCTCTCGCCTCGATTACTGTAACCTCCTTCTCACTGGCCTTCCCCGGTCTCACCTTTCTCCCCTCATCTCTGTCCAAAACTCTGCTGCCAGGGTCATCTACCTCGCCAGTCGCTTCGACCATGTGCAGCCCCTCCTCTCTTCGCTTCACTGGCTTCCCCTTCCTGAACGAATCCTGCACAAGCTCCTAGTCTTCACCTATAAAGCTCTTCACAACCTTGCTCCCCCCTACCTCTCTGCACTTATCGCCCTCCATACTCCAGCCCGTGCACTTCGCTCCTCCTCTGTCCCTTCTCTCACCCTTCCACGCCTTCCCTGCTCCCCTAAGCGCCTTCGTCCCTTCTCACTTGCTGCCCCCCATGCCTGGAACTCCCTCCCTGTCCACATCCGCCTTGCCCCCTCCCTTCATACCTTCAAATCTCTCCTTAAAACTCACCTCTTTCGCTCTGCTCTGTCTGACTCTTTATCCTGCTGAGCCACTATTCCTATACCTACGATCGGTTTACCCTTATCCTTGCAACATGGACCTGCCTGCTGTCATTCTCATCGTAACCAAGCCAAGTACGTGCACTTGAGACCTCGCATCTTCATGAATGTTAGACCCCTTGTCTCTCCCTCTGTTCCCCTTCCTAAGTCTCTCCCCCAGCTCCTGTCTCTCAGATTGTAAGCCCTAGGGGCAGGGACCGTGTCTATTTTATTACTTTGTAAATTGCCAGGTACACTGCTGGCGCTATATAAATGTTTGTTAATAATAATAATCATAATGCGGATCAGCTGGGACCAAAGGAGAGGTGTGGAGAGCCGGACTGAGTAGAGGGGACTGGGGGGCCAGGGCTACAGCGTGTGGGTGGGCAGGAACAGCTATGGCTGGAGGAGATTCTGTCCCTTTCCTGAAACTGCTCACCCCTGCTTTGACATTCTTCTCAGCCCAGGGATTTCCCTGCCAGGCCACGTGGGTTGCCTTCATTCCCCCCCCCCCCTCTTCCTAGTGGAATAATGCTGAGGTGGTGGGGGAAAGGTGAGCAGCTTCCAGAGAGGGTCAGAGTCCAGGCAGGCTGCTGCACAGGTCCCTGCTCCCTGGCTCGGGGGAGGGAGACAAATTGCTGCTGCCCAAGTCAGGGAGGGGGGAACCCATGCAGCAGCCTGCCTGGATCTAGCCTCTCAAACTGTGGCTGAAAGAGAGGCTGTGTGTGAGAGAGAGAGGCTGTGTGTGTGCGTGAGAGAGGGGGGCAGAGTTTGTGTACTGTGTGTGAGAGAATGAGAGAGAGGCAGCGTGTGTGTCTGAGAGAGAGAGAGAGAGAGCGTGCATGGCAGGAGCCAATGGTACTGTGGAAAGGCACTACACTACGGAAAGCAGGAGGGTCAGCCAACATTGCAGGGGCCCAAACACAGAACAGGGAAGTTGGCTAGAAACATTCCCACTTGGGAACAAACCAGCAGTGTTTCCTACACAGAGTTCCAGTTGGTACAAATAGACCGTGTCTATTTTATTACTTTGTAAAGTGCCAGGTACACTGCTGGCGCTATATAAATGTTTGTTAATAATAATAATAATAATAATACATTGATTGCTAAAAGTTCCAGTCTGACCAGGTTGCCACCACCAAACCAAAAAAGCAGCTTCCGCTCCTAAGAGGCTTGCATTCTAGGTGAGGCATGGAAATACAGAGAAACAGTGGAGCAGAAGGAAACAGAGGTAGGTGGTAATTGAAGGATAGCTCTTGCCCCACTTGTATGGATTTGGAATTAATTACACATGGTTTTTTGGACTAATTTTCCATTCAGTTATGCGATACTTAGTTGTATGGATCTGGAAATATTATTAAATGATTTATTGGATTAAGTTTTCTATTATGCATTAATTACTATACAAATTTGGAATTAATTATATAGAATTTACCAATTAATTTGAGTAAAATGGCTTATTGGTTGATCAGGATTTTTTTTAGTAAATAGAGTTTATTAGCTGGCAACTATTTTGAGGGAGATCAATTGTTTTGTCTATTTGGAATTACTGTTGGAATTATTCTGAGAGTAATTTGGTAATATGTAAATGAAAGGAGGATGGGAGACAGGAGGGTAACCGTCCCCTCTCCCCCTTTTCAAGTGAAGCAGGCAGATAGATTGATCCTTGGCACAGATCTGGTAGCTGGGCCCTTTTATCTTGTGTCATTTTTGATTAACAAAGTTCCTGTTCCATGTGTCAAACCTGTTTGAAATTTATTTTTATTTATTTATTTTAAAATTTTGCTACCCTGCCCCTCCTGCCACAGGCATCTCGGGGCGACTTGCAATTTGCAAAACAAACATTAAAACAATTTAAATACAACTAAAAGTAGGACAAAAGAAAAATAACCCCTACCCAACAACCCACCCCCTCACCCATCTCCCCCGCCAAATGCCTGGCGGAAAAGCCAGGTCTTACAACTTCTCCGAAAAGAGGGGAGATCTGGGGCCAAATGGGGCGCCACTGGAAGGGAGTTCCACAGCCGTGGTGCGGCCACCAAGAACACCCTCCTGCGTGGCCCCCTGGAAGACTTGGGGGACCTCGAGCAGGGCGTCCCCAGATGACCGCAGGGGTCGGTCCAGCACCCAGGGAGTGAGGAGGTCCCGCAAATAGGAGGACCTAGGCCGTTTAGGGCTTTATAGACCAAAACCAACACCTTGAATCGGGCCCGGAAAACCGCCTGCAGCCAGTGCAGAGAGTGGAGCACTTGTTAGAATATGCTCCCGGCGGCCCAGTCCTACCAGAAGATGGGCCGCTGCCAATCGGGAAGTGATGATGGTGGCCAGGTCAGAGCCTGAGACAAACACCTGAAGCCGTCACACCAGATGTAATTGGCAAAAGGTACTCCTCGCCACAGCCTCCACCTGGGCATCCAGGCAGAGCTGCGCGTTGAGGAGCCCCCCCAGACTCCGTACCTGCGGTACCAGTGGAGAGCAGACCCCACCAATAATGGGGGTCACCATCTCCATCGCCTTACCCACCAACATCACTTCCATCTTGTTGGGATTCAGCCTCAGTCAGTTAGTCCTCATCCAGTCCCCCACAGCTGTCAAACGCTGAGTAAGCACCGAGACTGCAGGGCCTGGGTCTGAATTGGTAATGCTAGTCTTCTATAGAATTATCCATCTGGAGAAGGCTGCGGCCTTTTCCTTCTGATTCAGATCTGGCCACTGTCACCCATGCTGACCCACTGTCACCTCAGAGCTAGATTACTGCAGTGCACTCTGCGTGGGGTTGTCCTTGATGACTGTTCGGAAGCTGCAGCTGGTGCAGAACAAGAACATAAGAAGTGCCATACTGGGTCAGACCAATGGTCCATCTAGCCCAGCATCCTGTCTCTGACAGTGGCCAATTATGGTGGCTTGGGAGAAGCACCCATAAAGTCACAATGGGGGATCCATTCCCTGTTGTTTTCCTCCAGCTCCAGTCATGTTCCCTCATTGTGTCTGGCTAATTGCTGCTAATGGACCTATCTTCCAGAAACGTGTCCAAACCTCTTTTAAACTCAGCTATAGTACTGGCCCTTACCACAGCCGCTGGCAGTAGATTCCACAACCCAATTATATGCTGAGTGAAAAAATATTTTCTTGTATTTGTTTTAAGCTTGCCACCCATGAGTTTCATGGAGTGTCCCCTAGTTCTAGTACTAGCTGAGAGGGTAAATAACTGCTCCTTGTTTATTAGTTCCACACCACTCATGATTTTATAGACTTCTATCATATCTCCTCTCAGTCGTCTCTTCTCCAAACTGAAGAGCCCCAACCTACCAAGCCTCTCCTCATACGGGAGCCCTTCCATGCCCTTGATCATTTTTGTTGCCCTTCTCTGTACCTTTTCTAGTTCAGCTATGTCTTTTTTGAGATGGGGCGACCAGAACTGCACACAATATTCGAGGTGCGGTCGCACCATTGATTTGTATAGAGGCATTATGACATCCTCAGTTTTATTCTCTATCCCCTTCCGAATAATTCCTAACATTCTGTTTGCTTTTTTGACTGCTGCTGCGCACTGCGCTGTGGATTTCATTGTATTGTCCACAACCACCCCCAGATCCTTTTCCTGAGTGGTAACTCCTAGCTTAGTACCCAGCATTGTGTACGCATAGTTTGGATTATTTTTCCCTACGTGCATCACTTTGCACTTGTCCACATTAAATCTCATTTGCCATTTAGATGCCCAGGCACCCAGTGTCGTAAGATCCCGTTGCAGTTCCTCACAGTCTGCTCGTGTTTTAACTACCTTGAATAACTTGGTGTCGTCTGCAAATTTGATCACCTCACTCTTAACACCCTTTTCCAAATCATTAATGAATACATTAAACAGCACCGGTCCCAATACAGATCCCTGAGGCACACCACTTTTTACATCTCTCCATTGTGAAAACTGACCATTTAGTCCTACCCTTTGCTTTCTATCTTTTAACCAGTTTCTGATCCATAGTAAGACACTACCTCCTATCCCATGACTTTTTAATTTTCTCAAGAGTCTCTCATGAGGGACCTTATCAAATGCTTTCTGGAAATCCAGGTACACTATATCTACTGGGTCTCCCTTGTCCACATGCTTATTTACACCCTCAAAGAATTCCAACAGGTTAGTGAGGCATGACTTACCTTTACTAAATCCGTGTTGACTCTTCCCCATTAAGCCATGTTTGTCAACATGCCCTGTAATTCTGTCCTTAATGATGGTTTCCACCATTTTCCCTGGCACAGACGTCAAGCTTACTGGTCTGTAGTTTCCAGGATCGCCTCTGGATCCCTTTTTAAATATCGGGGTTACATTTGCCACCCTCCAGTCCTCGGGTACAGTGGCAGATTTTAGTGACAGGTTACAAATTACTAACAGTAGGTCTGCGATTTCATATTTGAGTTCCTTCAGAACTCTGAGCTGAATGCCATCTGGCCCTGGTGACTAGTATTCAGTTTGTTAATTTGCCCCAGAACATCCTCCAACGTCACATTGATTTTTAACAACTCTTCCAATTCCTCACCCACAAAGGAAGGATTCGGATTGGGTACCTCCCCAAATCCTCTGCAGTGAAGTCCGATGCAGAGAACTCATTCAGCTTCTCTGCAATGTCCTTATCCTCCCTGAGCACCCCTTTTACTCCCTTGTCATATAATGGCCCAACTGACTCCCTAGCAGGCTTCTTGCTTCTGATGTATTTGGAAAAGTTTTTGTTGCTTGTTTTTGCCCCTTTAGCAAGCCTCCCTTCAAAATCTCTGTTGGCCTGCCTTATTTAAGTTTACATTTACGTTCCCAGTGATTATGCGCTTTCATATTATTTTAATTGGGACTAGCCTTCCATTTCTTAAAGGATGCCTTTTTGGTTCTAATAACCTCCTTTACCTCCCCATTTAGCCATAGCGGAAGACTTTTGGTCTTCCTGCTTCCTTTTTTAACTTGTAGGATGAATTTAATCTGGGCTTCCAGAAGGGTGTGTTTAAATAGCCTCCACGCCTCTTGCAAACTTGTAGCCCTTGCTACTGTGCTTTTAATTTCTTTTTAAGAAACTCGCATCCTTTCGGGGATGAGTCACCAGGAGCACACTACACTTGTGTGCTGAACTTTGCATTGGTTGCCTATAGCTTTCCTGGCACAATTCAAGGTGCTGGTTTTGACCTTTAAAACCGTAAACAGTCTGGGTCCCATATATCTGAAAGACCACCTATCCTACCATGTCCCTTTGCAGCCTCCACGGTCGGCCGTGGGACACGCTCCTGCATGTTTCATCTGTTACCCTTATCTGTGGGGTGGGGGTGTGCAGGAGAGCATTCTTGTTTGCTGCCCTGATGATGTGGAACTCCCTTCCCCAGGAGGTTTGCTTGAGCCTGAACTTGGCTATCTTCCGGAGGCAGTGCAAACCTTTTGTATTTGGCAGGTAGGGATAGGTGGAATTTAACTGTGGTTTTGGATGGGGTTGTGGTGGAGGATGGGGGTTTGAAGGGAGGGTGTTTTTACTGTATGAATTTTAACGTTTTAAACTGGGTTTTTTTGTTGGTGTACTGTGAGACGCCCTGAGTCTTGTGTGAATTAAAAATTTAATTTTAAAAATAAATAAAATGGATGAAAAAGGAAAAAATGGTCCTAAATGTAAGAGATGGAGGCAAAATAGTGCTGATGATATGTTTCATCGGACCTGATGATATGTTTCAATGACCTAGCCTCAGCAAGGTGTTGAAAGAGCAGTTTCCAGCAGAAAAGGAATACGAGTTCAGTCTTCCAAGCTTTTGTAAAACCAGTAATCTCAACAAAGATGATCTATATCTGCTTCTAGTATGTTCAGCTGGTACATCTTTAAAGTCACGATTTTGATAGAGTTCTTAGGGATTTTGAAAGCAATCCTGATGTCTTCTTCATTCCTCTTGGTATTCTTTCAGTAATATTTTTTATGATTTCTTGGAGACAGTGAAATTCACCACTGCAGATTAGTGGAGTTCAGTGTGCTACAAGACATTAGTCCATGGTTTGGGAAGAATAGGATATAATGCTCAGGGCATAAAATTTCAGAGAGAACTCCAGGAGCCAAAAAAATAATAATATTTCAGTTGCCAGACTTTATCCTTATATTAAACCATTCTTGCCCCACTACACCCCTGGACCAGTTGCCAGCCTCAGTTTTCTGGGCACCAAGCCTGCAGATTTCATGCCCTGTAAAGCTGATGACTTCTTGCTTTATCCACTGAGCCATGCTATTTCCTACGTAACATTACTTCATTTCCTACATAAAGCGGCTGAGGTCACTTCTGTTAACTCATAACTTAAGTTATGTAGTAGCTTTTCTCTTTTTGCAATAGAACTCCTTCAGCTAAATTCAAAATTGTCTTTCCAAATAGCAAGTAATGAATGCTAAAGTTTGTGAAGAATGCTAAAAATAAAGGTTAGCTAAGAAAACTCTGTATCAGTGGGGTTGTATATTTCTCCTATTTTATACATAAGGCAGGAATCAGTGAGAGCCAGTGTGGTGTAGTGGATAAGGTGCTGGACTTCACCCTGGGAAGCCAGGGTTCAAATCCTGCCCTAGCCATGAACTCAGTGGGTGACTTTGGGCAAGTCACAACCTCTCAGTCTTCTCAGTTCCCCATCTGTAAAATGGGAATGTGCATCTGTCTGTCCATCCCTGTGTTCCTTACCCATGTCCATCTTAGATTGTAAGTCCACTTGGTAGGGACCTGTCTTCAAAAATCTGTGACTGTAAAGCTCTGTGTACGCCTAGTAGCGCTATAGAAATGTAGATAGTAGTAGGAATCGTTATAGACAGGACCCCATGGTTCACTGTGTTTTCCCCATTGCCAGCAATGGGTCCCTGATGGGGGAATTGATTGATTTTGGTGTTGTAGCTTATTTCTCATCATGCCCATGTTTGAACTTTAAATATCGGAAACTTTCACTGTATCCCTCATAAACCTCTTATGCAGTTTCTAAATTCGCCTAATATAGCCAAAGTTCCAAACTATATCAGTTTTGCATCATTTGTTTTTTCTTTACTCTCATTTGCAATGTCTTTTAGATTGCTTTACTGCATTTCTCCCATTCCTGTCTCTGTAGATTGCTTCCCCAAGTGTAGCTGTCTTTCTAATTTTGTTTTTAAATCCTAAATACTTTCGTTTAATGTACTAAAGAAAAATAGTCTTTATAATTAACACTGATAGGTTTTTGGGTCTATGGACACATCTGTATCATTGATATTTTTTTTCTTTTCTGTTAGTAGCTCTAATTATTTTCATAAGTTAGAAAAGGTAACCTCAAACACCACTCACTGAATATGTTAACACTTTTTTTTTAACATCATGAATTGATTTCAGTTGATTTTCAGAGGTCAATTACATATTTTATGAAAACTTTGTAGGTAGGCTTTCAAGAAATTATTTGCTATATAATTTGTGAAGAAATATAGTTTATAGTAGATGAAAAATTGTATTGATCTGTAGAAGCTTCTTAGTGGGTTTTTTTCTTTCTTCTTTAAAGCTACTCCAGGCAGAATCCAGACTAGAATAGTAGAAAGATAATACTTGAAAGTGTTAGGAGGAAATTATTCTTGTCTGACATTACAGCTACTGTAAGAAAAAGCAGACATTGAAGATCTCTTTGAAGGGGAGAAAAAGACTTAGTTTTACCTTGTTCCACCAATCTAAGTTTTTCTTTTTACTGGATTATATTAAACATTTTGAGCACAATACAGCTCCCATTGAAGCTAATGGCTAACCTCCCATTGACTTCAATGGGAGCTGGATTTAAGCCTCTTTTCCTTTAAAATAAAGGATTAACAGGACACCTCTGACTTGAAATAAAATAAACAAAAAACTAGCACAAAAGTTACAATAACCATGGTGAAATTCATTCTTGCAGTTAAGATTGTGGACTGTTTTGAGTTTGAATATCTAATTCTCTGAGTTTGAACGTTATTATTTAGCTTTTCCAATACCTAGTGAAAGAGTTAATTTTTCCCCCCAAAATAAGATGTTTTTTAATAGTATAATTAGCTGCTGATCTGAAAGCTAGGATCTCCATAAGTATGGATAATGAGTAAGTTCGTAGCTTTGTTATTTATCAATTACTTCTGATACTAACAATTCAGTTTGGAAAGTAATGTTAAACGGAAGGGAAAGTTAAGTGTTGATACTAGCTGACTAATCTTTATGTTACCATATTGATTTCAGTAACTTACTATAATTTATCAGATCATTACTTTCCTGCTCTTCTCTTTACTAGTCATCTTAGAAAATTCTGTGCAGCAGATAAATATATAAGAACTAGGGTGTTAACAAACAAGACGTCGTTGCCTCATATTCATTTAATTTTATTTTATTTATTTATTAAAATTTATACCCCACCCTTCCCTAAAGGCTCAGGGCAGTGCTTAGAAATAAAAACACAAAAAAATGATAAACATACAATAAAGTCCCCTGAAAATCCTTGCCCTCACCTACCAAATCCACCAACTCTAACCCCTTTCCCTGCCTGCAAAATGCTTTGCCAAAATGGAAAGTTTTGCATTGCCTCTGGAATATGCTCAGACTCGGGCTCTGACGGACCTCGGGGGGAAGGGAACGCCTTTCTGTGGGCCCTTGTCATACAGACAGGATTGCAGGTGGTACCTGCAAGAGGATGCTCTCGGTCGACTGCAGGTGCTGTAGTGAAGCATGGAAGGAGAGCCGTCTTTCAGATGTGGTGCCCAAGCTGTTTATAGCCTTAAAGCTCAAAACCAGCGTCTTGAATTGTGCCCAGAAAGCTATAGGAAGCCAGCGCAGACTGTAGAGTACAGGTGCAATGTGTTCACGACGTCACCCCCGCCCCCCGAAAGGTGCTGGTCCACTGTATTCCGCACCAGCTTCAGCTAACAAACAGTCACCAACGGCAGCCCTATGTTAGAGTGCATTGAAGTAATCTGGCCTTGAGGTAATGAAAGCATGGAAGATGGTGGCCAGATCTGCATCAGTAAGAAAAGGCTGCAGCCTTCTCACCAGATGGAGTTGGTGAAAAGTGCTCCAGGCTACTGCTGCAACATGACAATCCAGGCACAGCGTGGGGTCCAAAAGTGCTCCAAGGATGTGAACCTGAGTAACTAGAGGGGGACAGACCCCTTCAATAATATGGGTCCCAATCCCCTCCGGGTGACAAGATTGACCAACCATCATCACTACAGTCTTGTCTGGATTCAGCTTCTGTCGACCCACCCTCATCCAGTCCCCAACATCAGCCAGGCACCGAGGAAAAAACCTGAGACTTCAGGACCTGGGTCAGATGAAAAAAGGAGTAGAGCTGGGTGTCGTCAACATACTGATGGTACCTCACTCCAAACCTCTGGATAATTTTGCTCAGCTGTTTCAGGCACACATTGAACAAGAGGAGAGACAGAATACAACCCTGTGGGACAGATGAGCAATCTCCCATCACCACCTGCTGGGACCGTCCCGACAGGAACAAATGGAACCACTCGAGCAGTCCCATGCACCCCTGCAAGGTCCCGCAGGTGTGTCGTCAACACCTCACGATCAATGGTATCAAAAGCCTCTAACATGATTAACAGGGCACAATTCCCTCTGTCAATTTCCAGGTGTAAATCATCGATCAAGGCCACGAGCACAGTCTCTGTGTTATACCCGAACAAAAGCCTTACTGAAATGGGTCCAGGAATCCGAAAGCATTGAGATGAGCCTGAAGTTGCTGGGCAACCACCCTTCAATAATCTTCCCTAAAAAGAGAAAGTTAGAGACAGGGCTGATAGCTGGCTAGGGATTCAGCATTCAAAGATGGTTTCTTAAGAAGGGGTTGAACCACCGCAGTTTTAAGGGTGCCCAACAACCTACCTACCTGAAGAATGGTGTTGACAACCCCAGCCAGCAAAGGCCACAGTGTCTCCTGGCCGGCTTTCACCAGCCAGTATAGGCAAGAATCTAATTCACAACTGGTTGCCCGCATTGCTCCGAGCACATCCTCTGCATCAGTGGGCAACACTAATTGAAACTGATCCAAACAAATGGGACAATGCTGAGCTTCCATAGCCCCAAACTCTCACTCTCCAGTCGATGTAGCAGCACCCAAATCATGGTGGATATGAACGATTTTGTCTGCAAAGTAGTTAATAAAAGTGTCTCAGCAGGCAATAGATGATTAAGGTTCACAGTGAAGACAGACAAGATTTACCAGGCCGTTCACTAACCGAAATAGGTCCGCAGGACAGAATGTTGCAGACACCGATAGTGGAGAAGAAAGCTTTCTTCGCTGCCATCACAACCACATCATAGTACTTTAAAAAACCCATTAGCCCAGAATTCACTTGCTTGTCTATTACGTGGCCACCAGATGCTGCACTGTGGAGTCTCAGGCACAGCCTAGAGTGCCGATAGCATGACACTGACTCAGTAGTGGAGAGGGTGGGGGTGACATGTGGGTGGACCACGGCAGGGAGGAACGCCTGCTCATTTGTTTCATTCCCCACGCAATAGCTGCAAGAGACAGCTGCATGGCATTTGGGCATGTCACTGTGGGTACAGCCATGCGAGCTCAGGCAGGACAGGTCCCTGCATGCCCTGACGTGGTCAATTGCAGCCGCCATACTTTGGGGCCAGTAAGGAGAGTAGGGCACAGGATCCGACCTTGCAGGAAAACCGGACGGGCCACTATCTGACATCCTGCCACACTCCAGGGCAGACAGAGGCACCAGCTACAAGTACAGCGCCCAGCCCCCACCCCAGCCATGATGTGGAGGCACAGAAATGGCAACCACACTTGCCGCTCGTGGGTGCTGGTAGGCCTTGTATTCTTTTTCCTACATGTAGCTTCGACTAAACGTCACGACTTAAATAAAATTACTTACTTACAAATATCAGTAATAATAATTTTACTTCTCATTGTCTTTATACATTCCTTCCTTTTTTAACATTTTAGGACCCTGATGCAAGGTGAGTGCGCACGCATTTACCCTTGTGCGTGCGCATGCAGTTTACATGTGTAAAGTCCCCCTGGCAAAGCCCCCTATCTCCTGATCGCGCCGCCACTCACATCAGCCACTGCAACCCCACCTCTCCCTCTGCTGGGTGGCAGTGCAGTTGGGTGCCAGGGGACATCATTGGCGGTACCCTGGGTGCCCGCAAGGGTAGGTTTGGTCCGTGCACACAGACCTTGGATCAGGGTACGGGTCTTTAAAACGTTCTGTACGTACTTTGTTAGTAGTTTAATTAACTTCAGAATGTTGGCGTTTACTTTATTCTTAATATACTTATTCGTAGTATAAAAGTGCTCAAAGCAGTGTTGTTGAACATAGCTTGGTACCAATTAACCAGTTACTAAATTTTTGGCCCCAAAAGGTGGGTTTGGGCTAATGCTCACCAGTTAAAGATTCTGTGTGAAACTTCAGTGCTGACACTTGAGCAGAGGAATCACTTTACTATTTATGAAACATGAATTAAAATAAGAAACTTGTATTAAAGTTCTCCACTGCCAAAAATGGAATAATAGCCAAATAATGAGAGAGACCAATTCACAGAGAAAATAGACTCTTGTTACAACACATTAGTGCCAGAGCAAAAGTTAAGTATACAAGAAATTAGAAATTGTTCATACCCTCTTTAGATGGTAGATTGGGTAGGCTCTTCTCTTGGATTCCTAGATGAGAAGGGTGATGCATGGGGGACCAGCCCTCATAGTGCTCAGAGTTCCAAGCAGGAAGCTGGGTGGAGCAGAGCCGTTCTTCCTTAATTTTTAGGGGTTCTTATACCCTAAAACTATAAAGCGCTCCCCCCCCCCCCCCCCCCCCCCCTGGAGATGTTGGAGGTGCTTATGCTTCCCAATCATAACTGGGGATTAAGTCCTGACCATACTGAGATAACCAGTCACTCTGGACATGTGTGTTATTGGTGACTTTGTTTTTTGACTGCATGGGTGATTTTGTAAGCTGTCTCTTTTATACCAGTCATTTTGGTAGAAGTTGTGGTCAACTTCAAGTATGCCTCTGCCTTCCTAAAGGTGTCTGCTTTATTTATACATCATTTGTTCAGCTAGCAGCCAACTACACAGCTACGTGATTCAGCAGAAGCATTAACTAGCAGCTTTCTCTTTTTCACTGTATCATGTATTTCCTAATAATTTCACTAATGTTAGACTGCACTCATGTATGCTAAACTGAAACACTTAAATCAAACTAAAGCAGACATGATCTTGTACCTACTCAAGAATCATGACCTACTCACTTGTTACCCCAACTAACTTATAGCTTCCCAAGTAAACACACAAATAACTCTTCACTCCATACCAACGTCTCTAACAAAGCACGTAGCCTCCCAGCATAAGCTCACACTAAACAAGAAATAGGATGAACATAGGAATATAAAGAATCAATAGGCTTGTGTCATAGGCAACAGTGCAGGGGAGCAGCCTACAGCCAAACTTCAGGAAATGACTGAGTTTTATTTTAATCTGCATGACCGTCTGGCCAACATTTCTGCATTATATTAAGAATATTTCTTAATGCTGAAGGTGAACTGCAGATGCATCACAGGTGTCCTATAGTATACTGTAATTCTGTGACCATCTTTTGTTGTAATGTCATTTTGTTAAAGCAGTGTTTTAACATGGCTCTCTTTTTTGCTCTACAGGCAAACATGCTGAAGACATATTTGGTGAGTTGTTTAACGAGGCCAACAACTTTTATATCCGAGCAAATTCTCTTCAAGACAGAATTGATCGTCTTGCTGTCAAAGTTACCCAGCTGGATTCAACTGTGGAAGAAGGTAAGTAATTGCTTAAAAACACTGAGCCAGAAGTTATGTTGACAAGATCACATTAATTAATTACACAACAAACACTGCTTCTCCTCTAGAGTAATACTGAGCTGATATTTTATCTTGTTATTTTCTAGAAAGACCTACTGGAGTGGGGGAAGATTAGATTAATTGGAGAAAACTATTTCAGTACCACTTAACTCTCCTCACCCTTGATTTTTATTGTTCAGGGCTTTGTGATAAGAATCCATTCCCTGACCTTTCTTTACAAGGGAACTGCCTCTAATCAGAACTAAGTCATAAGTGTAATAGATAAGTTGTTGTTCAGTCTAGAAACTAGTCCAAATCCTAACCACCAACAAATTTAGGCAATAGCATTTTTTAAGGTTAACGTCCATAAGCAATTCCTCTGTGATAGGTGTTAAAATAATTTGGTATATTTGTTTCCTGTCCCTTAGTTCATGTGAGAGATAAAGCTAAAGACAATATGCTCTTCCTTGGATCTACTCCTGGTGTATATTCTGTTTTGGTTTCCCCCGTTGGGGGATGTGACTACTGGTATGGAGGGGGGGAAAAACTGCAGTGCCAGCAAACTCATGACAAGCATCCCTGCACTGTTGGGGTTGATAGGAACAGAAGTGCTTGCGTTGCAACCCCAGCTTGGGGTGGCATGGTTGTGTTGCACGGGCTGTGTTCTCTGTTGGTTTCCTCTGGTGGAGTAGTGGTACATGCATCCTTATTCATTTTCATATACACTTACAGAATGAATGGCCAAATTAGTAATGCACATCACAAGTTTAAAGGAGGTTATGGTGTTTGAAAGCACATATTGCTCTTAACTAAAAAATATCCTATATTCCCAAGCCCAACTTCTTTAAAATACAAAACAAAACAAAACAAAACAAAAAACAAACCCTGAAGAGTGCAAATTTGTTGTTGTTTTTTAAAACAAACAAATAAATAATTCAGTATCTGAATGTTTTGATGCTGAATTTGTGAGATGAACTAGATCTCTTTGCTGTTTAATAAGTGTTTAAGGTTGCAGGAGAAGGATATGTGTTCAACTTGCACACCAGGTTCTGTATACTATCAGAAGAGAACCTTACAGTAGAGATCAAAGGAAATTATGTGCTGCAGATACACAACTGTAACTGTAACCAATTTGGGAATTACTGTGTTCTTAGGTATGTCAGGGTGGTGGTCTTGCAACGGGACCTAAGGTAAAATATGAATTCGTCTTTTGTGAGTCTTCAGTAGGGATATTATTAGAGAGAACTGCCTGTGGGGTGAGCTGGCTGGGCTCTAGCTGACTGACTGAATGACTTATAACTCTTCACACAGGCAGCATAATCCCTCCCTTGTGATCTGTCGTTGGCTCTGCTTCTGTATGACTATGTACAACTGTTAGCTTTTAAATAGCAGTGGCTGTAATCCCAAACCCCCTCGGTCCCACATGGCACAATGCACATACATGGCGCGCAAGTTGCATACAGGGCATGGAATCAGCCCTGCTGCCTGTATAAGTTTGAGGCAGCTGCTGAAAAATTCCTTTTACTAGAAGAGTGTAGCAACTTTATGCAGTTATCCATCTGTTTGAAAATTTCCAATTCTGTAAATTTACAACAGTTTAAAAAACAACCCCAAAAAACACACCCAAAACCATTGTTGATGTATATAGCCAAACTAATATACAAGTGAAATAAGCAAGGACATTTTTCAAAGTGTCAGGCTGGCTCCGCCGCACCTGAGGATCTGGGGAAAGGTCCGTCTGGGGGCCCGTTCGGCGCTCACATACCTGGCCAGTCCAGGGGAAACCCTGCAGCCGCAGCGACCAGCCCGAAACCACTATTGCGGCTCCCGCTGCATCCCCGGGAGCCACCCAGGAAGTAAAGCCGCTTCCGCCAGCACAAGCAACAGCGGGACCCAGCGGCACAGCAGGAAAAGCTGCGCCTCTACCCTGCACTCCTGATTTGACCATTGTAGCCACATCCCCCACAGCACTGCCCCGGTGCTCAGAGCAATCAATCAATTCATTAAGTGTGACCGTAGTCATTGGTCTTGGCCAAAATCAGCTACCTAAAACAATACATGCACATTGGTGCCTTACAATCCAACTATAGCACAATCAAAAATGTCCTAACAAAGTCCAAAATAATACACAGTATCCATGGGTGGATATAATCACAATAGCTTAAATCCCTAATAAGTACAATACAAATCTACATCCATGAAATAACACCTAAATAATTGAATTTTAATTTTAATTTGATTAATACAAATAGATAACTCATAGAAAACTATTCAGTACCAGCTGGTAATTGAGAAACCCTTGCCACAAATTCATGGCTTGAGTAAAATTTTTTATAATATTTAAAGTATCCTCCTCTACATAATCAGACAGAGCCATTTGGAGAAGTAAAAGGTCGGATCCTCCCAGGTACTTTGCCAGAAAAGCATGGAGAAATTTTGCTCTGATGCTATCATAGAGACGACATCTTAAAAAAAATATGGTCTGAAGTCTCAACTTCTAAATTGTAATAGGGACATAATCGCTGCTGAAAGAAGAGCCCACTATAGCGTCCCTCCAACAATTTGGTGGGGTGAGCATTACATCTGGCTGCCAGAAACAAACTTTTCCCCCTCAATGAACAAGAGAGGGGCAAATAATTGGCCATGGAAAAACTCCTCGGAAGCAATAAAAACATGCCCATATGGGGGGTAGCTCTGACCCTTGCAACCTCCTCCTGTTGTGAAATATCAGCCCACCTTTGCCGAAGCTCCAACTCTGCAACTTGAAAGGCCTTCCCAAGCAAATAATCTTTGGGGAGACCCAGCTTAGTCAGATGGGCTTCTACCTTGGCGCCACTGACTGCTGTGTGAATCTGCCTTCAGGAATACCAGGAGGCCCCTGCCAAGTGATCTAACAACTTTATTCCAAAAGGAGACCACGCGGGCCCAAGCCACAGAAAACCAACTCATTTGCCCCAGTTCTAACCGAACAGCCGCCAGGGGAGTGCCTTTGGGGGCGTGAGTCAATGAATACAAAAACTTGGATTGAATAATATCCAAGTTATCACGCACCAAAGGGGACCATAGTTTGGCACCGAAGAGAAATTGGGACCGGGCCTTAGAGTTAAAAACATCCAGGGCAAGTTTGAACTCTGATCTCCCGGATCTAGCAAAAAATCTGTGAATGGCGAAGGCTGCGCCTCTCCCAACTACAGTAGCCCTTTTGTAATGTTCTTTCCACGTACCGTTATAATAAAAATAAATCCCCAAATATTTAAATAATTTGACCTGTTCAAGTGGACAGTTGCCTATAACCCAGTTACGTTGCTTAATAAGCCGTGACTTGGAGAATACCAAAACTTTGGATTTAGCATAATTAATTTTGAGGCAGTTAGCCACACAATACGAAGAAAGGGCTGCCAATTGTCTCTTCAAACAAATAGAGGTTTGAGATAGCACGACAAGATCATCGGCATAAAGCAAACAACTGAGAAAATGTGAGGCAAGTTTAGGAGGAAAAAAATGAGACTAAGCCAAAAGCGGTACAATATCATTCACAAAGAAATTGAATAAAGCTGGGGCCGGAACGCAACCTTGCCTTACCCCGGACTTAACATCAACCTCCTCGGAGATCATGCCGTTGAACTCCAATTTGACTATCAAATTGGAATCAACATGCAGATTATAAATCAGGGCCAAGAGTCTCCTATCGATTGAGGAGGACTCCAATTTGGCCCACAATAAGTTCCTATTGAAATGCAGCTTTAAGGTCAAGAAGCGCTGCATAAAGATAACCATTAGAGGCCAAATACTTGTCAATTAGATGGGACAAAACTAGACAATGGTCAATAACAGACCTACCCCTTTGAAACCCTGCCTGCTCCAGATGAATAATACTATGCTCCTCAGTCCAAACCAAAAGCTTGCCCAAAAGAAACTTGGCATAAACCTTACCTATGGAGCTAAGCAAACTAATAGGCCTAAAATTAGCAGGGTCTGATCGTGAACCTCTCTTGTATATAGGGCTAATAATTGCACATCTCCAAATGATGGGAATATGGCCAGAGTCGTCGATGGAAGTGAAAAGAGCAACAAGAACCAGGGCCCACCATGAAGCGTGGGCTTTCAGAAAGTCTATAGAGATAAGGTCCCAACCCGGAGCCTTCCCGTTCTTGAAGGAGCTTAATAAGGTGGTAATTGCTGAAATGGCAACAGGCAGCCAGGGAGGTAAGGTGTCCCAGCAAATTGGGGGACCCTCCTGATCCATGCCATACCTTATATCGGCATAAAGCTTCTTAAAATAATTTTCCCACACCAAAGAACTAATGACAGGGGGAACTCTGCTAGAGTAACTCCCAATACCCAGATGAACAAGGCTCCAAAAACGCCTGGCGTCTTTACTCATGGCTGCCACCAACAGCGAGTACCACTGGTTCTTAAGATAAGTAGATTTCTTTTACTTAATAAGGTCCTTATAGGCCTTCCTGACTTGGAAATAAGCATCGGGGAGTACCCGTAGCCTGTCCTGATGATAAGCTCTATAAATGGCTCTAACCTTCCCCCTTGCCCTCGTAATTGTACCATGTCTGACTGTGTGGTTTACTGGGATAGGGAGGTTTTGGGGAAGGAGCCACATGTAAAAAAACTTGACGAAACAGCGAGCTAAGTTGCTCAAAAGCCCCAACCTTTTCCCTGTCTGGGACAGAATCTACAATCTCAGAACGTAGATGCTTCAAGTCATCCATCCCAAGTCTCTCTGATAAAGTAACAGATGGAATCACAGAACGTAGACGCTTCAAGTCATCCATCCCAAGTCTCTCTGATAAAGTAACAGATGGAAACTTATTCCAAGGAACTGAAATGTGCCTGCTCTTGCCAAGGCTAGCTGGCACACCCATTAGCAAGCAAGGAGAGGACACTAAAAACAGATCAAGTGACAGAAGTATTGGGAGATGATCGTTATGTAAGAGCCGACCTATCTGAAAATCACTTACAAAATTCAAGGCGTTGGGTGAGATTAAACAATAATCCACCACACTAGCTCCATTATAGCCTAAGTGGGGAAACTTCCCCCATCAAATCCTTGTGACAAGACCCATTAAGGACAAATAAATTACACTGAAGGGCCAGGTGTTCAGAGCGATTGTGCCAGCATGCGCTGGAGTCCCAAGGGGATAAAAGGCATGTGCTGATCCCTCCCAGTTACCGGTGAGCAACGCCTATGCCTGTGAGACTGGCCCCTTGGAATTTTGCGTGGTGACCTTGAGAGAGAGAGACTGGGTGAGTATCTGAACCTAATCGGTGACCCCCTTATACTTGATTCTCCGTGTGCCCTGGTTAACCCCGTGAACGTGTGTCCTATCCTCCCTTCCCTTCCAGGGTACCTCGCATGCCCTTTTCCCCCCCTTCACACCTCTTCCTTTCCCAAAACCCTTGGCCCTGGTCTCGGTGTGGAAGGTGGGTGTTTGTTGGTGCCTCGTGTGTGGGGCGCACACCCCATTGGGGCTGGTGTTGCACTTCGCCTCCCAGTGATGATCTAGGTTGGGGATATATATCCCAAAAGCTAATTAAGATCCTGAGGGATATTTACTCGGCAAAGTGTCTATTGCCACTGGAGCCCTTTCCTTCCCCTACCCGAAATACCCCATATCTCACAGTATTACCGGCTTACTAATAACCAGTAGGGCTTCATGGAACAGTTGTTGGCAGAACTTAGGGATCTCACATGAGCTGTGCAATCCCTGGCCCTTGAGGTCAAAGATATTAAGGAGCAGCAGGGTAAGGGAGAAGTTTTTCCCCCTGTCTCTGCTCCTCCGGTTCCCTCAGGAGCGGGACCTGACGTTCCGCGGGAACCTAAGGGCCTCACCATTACCAAGTTTGCAGGGGATCGATGCCAGTTCCAGAGCTTCCTTGCTCTCTGCGAGCTGACATTTAAAATACAAATGAAAACGTATGCAACAGATGAATTGAAGGTAGCCTTTATTATTGGCCTCCTCGATGGCTTAGCCCGGTCTTTGGTAACGCCCCTCCTTACGGGCAGTAGCCCCCCCTGCTAATCGATTATTATGGGTTTGTACGAGAACTCAAGTTCCTTTTCGACTATCCACATCACGTTAAGGATGTGGAAAATGTCATTATGGGACTAAGACAAGGAAAAGGACCCCTGTTAGACTATGTTACCAAATTTCAACAGCTGGCTGTTGATGTGAAGTGGCCAGATAATGTTTTGTGGGTCAGGTTTAGAAAAGAGTTGAATGAGGAGCTAAAAGATCAGCTTGCATATACCACCTTACCCCCCACTTGGGGGGAATTGGTGACACTTGCCTTGCAGATAGACAAGCGGTTGAATGAATGGAAGTGTGAGCGATGGCAAGAACTCTTTCGACCTACGCTACCTAGGACCATGGCGGCGTTGCCACCGAAGCCAGACAACCCTAAAGGAGACGAGGTGGAGCCAATGCAACTAGGGGCCTCAAGGGGACCATTGACAACCACAGAGCGCGAATTACGCTGAACATCGCGCCTATGTTTCTATTGCGGAGCGCCATCCCACTTTGCCCGGAATTGTCCATCGCTCCCAAAGGCCCGATGGGAGACAGGAAACTTCAAGCCCCAGGAGGTACAGGGGGCCTCCCGGGAGGGTCTGCGTTTTCCCCTCCTCCTACTTCAGTGGCCCTCTCCAGCATGCCTACGACAGGTAAGCATGTGCAGCTCCTACTCTTATTAGGCTTAGGCCCAACAAGAAGCCTCATGGTATGGGCATTAGTTGACTCAGGGGCCTCGGGGAACTTTATGAATGAGGGGTTTCTCCAGTGTTATGACATTCCTCACACATGCCCAATTCCAGTGGAGATGGTCTATTCCATAGATGGATCACCACTGGTGTCAGGGCCTATCACTCTGCGGTCTCAGACCCTACCGGTTATGATTCACGGGCTTAAGATGCTGATACAGTTCAATGTAGTGTGCACGCTCCTCTTTCCTATTGTTCTAGGGATGCCCTGACTGCAACAAGCCAACCTGCACATTGATTGGACCACACGCACCGTTAAGCTTCCCTTGGATGTGTCTGGCCGCACGGATGTCGCATGTCAGCTAAAGCAAGTAATGAACAACATCAAGCCACCTACGGAAGGTAACGTTCTCCCACAATATACAGCATTCCTCGACGTGTTTGATGAAAAAGAAGCGGCAATGTTACTGCTCCAGAGGTCATGTGACTGCCCCATCGATTTACTCCCTGGGGGGCCCTGGCCCTGGATTGATTACAGGGGACTTAATGCCATCACAATCAAAAACAGGTATCCACTCCCCTTAATTCCGGAACTCCTGAACCATCTTCAGGGAGCAAAAATCTTCACGAAGTTGGATCTGTGGGGAGCCTACAATCTAGTCCGTATCAGGCAAGGAGACAAATGGAAGACAGCGTTTTGAACTCGGTATGGCCACTTCGAGTACCTAGTGATACCGTTCAGCCTTGCCAATGCTCCGGCAACCTTCCAGCATTTTATTAATGATGTGTTCCGAGCTATCCTGGACGTCTATGTGATTGCCTACTTGGATGACATCCTAATATATTTCCCCATGGAAAGTGAGCACGTGAAACACGTTGCAGCCATATTGCAAACATTACACCAACACCAGCTGTTCTGTAATTTTTCAAAGTGTGTCCTCCATGAGGACACTATAGAGTTCCTAGGGTTTGTCATCTCTCCCAGCAGTGTGGAGATGGATACAAAGAAGGCGAATGCTATAGTAGCGTGGGTCACTCATTCTTCGGTAAAAGCACTGCAATGCTTTCTGGGCACCACAAACTATTATCAGCAATACATTCCCAATTACGCGAGACTCGCACAACCCCTGACTAAGCTTTTGCACAAGGGGACCCCATACGATTGGAAGGAACCACAACAAAAGTTCTTCCTTGCTTTAAAGACAGCGTTCATGTGAGCACCTATTCTACAACACTCTGATTTTGAAAAGACATTCACTGTGGAGACCGATGCATCTAACAAAGCCTTGGGAGCTGTACTCTTACAAGACAGCTCTGATAAAGCAAGACTGATGGCCTGCGCGTTTTACTCTAGACAGCTGTCTAGCGCGGAAAAAAATTATACTATATACGATACTTTATCGTGAACTGTCAGAGCTGTTTTTGAAGCATGGCGACACTATCTGGATGGGGCAAAGTACCCAGTCACTGTAATCAAAGATCACAAGAACCTGACCTATTTACAGACGGCATGTATATCCAACGCCAGACATGGGCGTTGGACCTTGTTTTTGTGCAATTTTTGTTCATGATCTACTATTGGCCCGGATCACAAAATCTCCTTGTGGATGCCCTATCCCGTTGTACCGAGAAGGGAGAACCCCCCTCCAATCTAGGTGATTTACTCCTTGATTGGAAGGCTTTCGCAGCTGCCTGTTTAACCCGCACTCAGTTGCAATGCCTGTCCCACCGAGGTCGAACATTGGTGCGTACGCTTAATTGTCAGCAACGGCAGGGAATATATTATTATCAAGGGAAACTAGTAGTAACCAAGAGAGCTTGACGTCGATGTGGAGTCGTCATGACGCACCATTGGCCGGACATCCTGTACTCCAACCCACTTATGATCGTTTGCTCTGACATTACTGGTGGCCCGGCATGAAGAAAGATGTCATGCAGTATGTCCAAACATGCAGTACCTGCGCCCAGACGAAGGTTGCATGGCATCAACCCCAGAGACGACTACTCCTAGCCCTGCTCCCACAGGTTCCATGGCAACAAATTGGTATGGACATCATCGTCGAACTACCCCCATCATGCCAGTACAACACAATTTTGGTCATAGTGGACCATTTCACGAAACTTGCCCACTTTGTTGCATGTCCAGGACTCCTCTCAGCAAATCAAACAGTTCATCTTCTGTTACAGCACATAGTCAAGTTGCATGGGGTGTCATTAGAGATCGTATCTGACCGAGACACGCAATTCACTTCCCGGCTTTGGAAGGCTGTGTTGTCTGCCCTTAGGATCAACCGTAACTTAACCACCACATATCACCCACAAGCAAATGGGCAAGTGGAGCGAACTAACCAAACCTTGGAGCAATATCTTAGGTGCTATGTGGATTATCTACAAGATGACTGGTATGAACTCCTTCCCCTGGCAGAATTTGTGTATAACAATACCTTAAACGCATCCATTGACTCTTAGCCATACGTGCCAAAAAATGGTGATCATCCACGAATCTGTATTCAAGACCTTGACCCTTTCTCCGTACCTACAGCTGGTGCTCTAGTTGCATGAATACGGCACAGGCCTATGCCAAAACCATGCTTACCTTAGCACAACAACAGTACAAAAAGCACACAGATCGCCGTAGGTGTCCGAACCTGGAATACAAGCCTGGGGCTTTAGTGTGGGTCGACCGATGACATTATCTGTCCAATCGACCCTACGTCAAGTTGGATTACAAGTACATGGGCCCATTTCCCATAAAAAGAAAGATAAATGATATTACATACCTCATTGGCTTACACCCACATTACAAGATTCATCTCTCTTTTCACGTTTCCCTCCTAAAGGCTGCGAGCGCACTCCCATCCACTAGAAACAAGGACCCGGAACCTACCCCGGTGGCCATAGACTCGGAATACGAAGTTCGTGACATCCTCGACTCCTGCTATCACAGAGGCCAGCTATACTCATTGATTGGAAAGGATACGGCCCCTCCGACAGGTCCTGGGGGAAGGCATCCCATGTCCATGCCCCAAGATTGATACGACGCTTTCACTTTCGACACCCCCTGAAACCTGCGCCCCTTGGAGTATGACGGCCATGGAGAGGGGGTACTGTCAGGCTGGCTCTGCCACGCCTGAGGAGCTGGGGTAAGGTTCGTCTGGGGGCCCATCGGCGCTCACGTACGTGGCCAGTCCAGGGGAAACCCCGCAGCCACAGCAACCACCTCGAAACCACTATTGCAGGCGTGGAGAAATCTACAGTGTGACCATGAGCAGTCGCCCCTGCTAAATGCATAGCAGACGGGCTTCCCCTGGGTCTGTTTTTGAGGCCCTGGCAGAATCCCGCTGGCTGCGCGGACCCCTGCCACTGGCCTATGCGGGGTCATAATCTGGGAGTGCAAATTGTACTCCACTAGATACAAACGTGCATTAGGATTGGATGCCGCCATGCGCCAAAATTGCTGGTCAAAAATGTATTCTGGGTGTGCTGGCCAGGTGAGAGATGACCTGAAATGCTAAATATTTTGTTCCTACCTCTTCCAAACATGATTGAAACACATGAGAACATAAGTCTGACTCATCTACCATATTGGGTCAGACCAATGGTCCATCAAGCCCAGCAGCCTGTCTCCAACAGTGGCCATTCTTGGTTGCTTTGGAGAAGGACCCAGCAAGTCCATTCCCATCTGTTCATGCCCAGCTCCCAACTGTGATTGATACACATTTAATCAGTTTTGCTACTCCACAGCAGTATTTGAAATTTAAAACACTTTTTCATCTAATTTGAATATTGGGAATTAATATCTGCAATTAATTTTTTCCCTAACAGTATCATTACAAATATTAGATTTGAATATTTCCCTTCAGCCCTCTTGGAGGGTCGTAGGCAAGGTAAACCTAAAAATTTGAGTGTGTACCCCCTATGTAAAGACGTAATAGAGGATATTGTGCGTTAGCTTTTAGTTTGTCCTTTGCAGAACAAAATTAGAACAATGTGGGTTTTGCCACTGCCTAAGCACTTGGCTTCATTCTCAGGCTTCATTCTCAGACTATGAAAAAGTGGTGTGGATAATGCAAAAGTCTTTTATTCTTCGCCTTCAAATTTTTGCCTGCAAAGCAGAGTCAAAACGTCAAAAAAATATCAAAATGTTTTTATTTGTTTGTACTTCTTTATTCTTGTTGTGTTTTGTTATCTTGTTGATCCTAATAAAGATTTATTCATTCATTCAATATTGGGAATTAATATCTGCAATTAATTTTTCCTCTAACAGTATCATTACAAGATATCAACATGAAAAAAGCATTCAAAAGTTCTACAATACAAGACCAGCAGGTGGTTTCAAAGAACAGCATTCCTAACCCAGTAGCCGACATTTACAATCAGAGTGACAAACCACCACCATTGAATATTCTTACACCATATAGGTATGGATACTTGAAATGTGGAAGCTTGTGTGCTGTGTGAACTACTGTGCTGCATACTCTTTCTGAGAAAAGAGGACAGATCTGTCTATCGTATATGACAGTGAGATAGAGAGAGAAACTAATGATGCTGAGACCACATCAGATTGCATTTTAAGTAGTCTACTAATTTCTAGGTATTGATAATTGTATTTGAAAAATAAACAGTGGTATTTGTTTGGCTTCTAGCGAGAGAGAGAGCGACCCACTGGACATAATATTACACTGTTTGTTTTTCATTCCTTTGTATACTAGAGCAATTTATTATATTTTTATGTTACTATGTCCAAGGCTGTGGTAGTTAAGGTGAGAGCTGACGTAGAGTCCTGGCCTTTTTTTACTGCTCCCACTGCTAAATTTGATCACTTATGCAGAGAGAAGCAACAGTCCTTAGGAACAGACTGAATGTGAGGTACAAAGGTGAGGGAGGATTCAAAGATGAATCCCAGGCTACATGCCTGAGGGATAGGCTGGATGGTGACACCATCTTTGGAAATGAACAGAGAAGAGCATTTGAAAAAGATGCTGGTCTGTGCATTTGAGTTTCAGCCAGACACTCCTTTGTTCTAAGTCAGGGTTGGGAATCTTTTCCCTCCCAGGAGCCACTTTGAAAATTAGTGTAAACTTCAATTAGTACAAGGGCTGCATAGAAATTGAGGGTGGGGGTGTTTAAGGGATTTTTTTACTCGGGCAGAGGAGGCTCCAGATCATGAGTTTGTGCTGTGGAACAGTTCCCTATCTTGGTGTGCATGCCTTCATATCTGTTCCCTTATCCTGAGCTCAGTTTTCCAGTGTTTGGGGGTGAGAACTGGATCCAGGGGCCAGACTCAGGAACTAGAAAGACAATATTAAAAACTGGCCATGGGCTGTAGATTCCCCACCTCTGTTCTGAGTATTACTCTGTTAAGTTCCCCTGTCGCCTGGTATAAGTCATTTATTTACTTAGCAGTAACTATTTCAGAAACATAAATGTACTGAGATGGCTTTTGTGGGCTTACGTATGTCATGGTCTATGGTGCTTAGTGTTGAGAAATGTGGATTTGCAAACCCTGAAAGATTATTAAAATTCTCTACAGTTGTGATCAATAACTTTGACTGAGATCCTGTATCTAAGCCCATCCATTTAAAGTTGCAAATGCTAGTATAAGTAGTGTAAAGAAAGTGGATATTACTGTATTTTATAGAATCATACCACTGTAGGACTTCAAGGGTCTGTAAGAGTTCTCTTCTCCAACCCTCTGCACATATTTAAATCATGCCCTTTATTTTGTCTAATAATCTTGACTCACACTCTCTCATTTTAAGACATTTGTATAGTACTCTGGAAGCTTGTCATCCCCCCCCCCCCCAAATTTATTGTATTGCATTGCTTAAGTATGGAGTACTGTGATGCTTTGTTCAAGCAAGCCAGTGATAAGGAGCTGTTAATCAGAACAAACAGCCTGGAATGTTCATGTTGAAGTTAAAATAAACTTGTGCCACCAAAAGTATGTATGTATCCAGTTAAGAAGTTATTGCCTGTTTTCACCTGCTGGTGTGAGCAAGACCTGAAGGAGTGTAAAATATAATTCAACCTGGTTATGCTTATAACAGTCTGGTACATCTTTTTATTTCTCTGACTGCACAGTATCTCTGCTTATAATAGATATGCTTCTGCTTCACCAATGGATTAAAACATATACTGTACAAATAACAGAGTTTTTTCACTTTTTAATAGTTTAATTACTGGGAAGTTATAACTATTGACTAGTTTTAATTGCTGAACGCTTAAATTCATTTTCCAGCATATTAAATCTATTAGTTTGCTGCTAGTTTTGTATACCAAACATTTGTGGCTAGAATTACATGCTATAGGGGTGTGCAATTCATTTTTGTTTTTATGATATTAATGAAAATCACATTTTCATTATCATTGCAATAACAAAAATGAAAAATAATTATGAAATTTTGGAATAAAAAAATGTAAGGATTTTGGGATGTACATTTCAGGCTGCAACATTTTTGTTTTCAATCCAATTTGCATGACATTTGGATGACTAGTACACCTCACCCAAAGGAACATCCCTGCTGAATTTCAGAAAGATGAGGGTCCTGATTTTATAAGTATCATGATTTGTAATGCATTTCTGGCTGTATCGTCTTTCCTACTCATCCAATTTGGATGGAATTTGGACAGATTGTACCTCACACAACATTCTTTTTATTTATTCATATTTATATCCTACTGTTCCCCAAAGGCTCAGGGCAGCTTACAAAGATATATAAAATACAATATAAAAACATTTAAAATACAATCGTCTCAATACCCAACCCACTCCCACCCTCCAACAACCCCCACCTAATCCCTATCCCCCAACCCATCCTCCCCCTTAAATTAACTCTCCCCCCATTCAATCCCCATTGCCAAAAGCCCAATGGAACAAAATGGCCTTACATTGCTTCCGGAAGGCCACCAGGCTTGAGCACAGGTGGACCTCTTGGGGGAGGTAGTTCCATTGCAAAGGTGTGATAGCTGAGAACGCCTTCTCATAGTTGAGACCCAGTGAAAAACCAGAAGACACCCCCAGCCGATCACAGAGGCCGCAACAGGACACTGGGAGCCATGTGATCCCTCAGATAGATGGGGCCTAGGCCATTTAGGGTTTTAAAAGTGGTTTTCAGCACCTTGAATTGGGCCCGGAAGACTATCGGCAGCCAGTGCAGCAAACGGAGCACCAGTGTTACGTGCTTGCAACAATGTGTCCCTGTAAGGAGGCGAGCTGCTGCATTCTGTACCAGCTTCGGCCTCCGAACTGTCACCAAGGGCAGCCCCATGTAGAGCACATTACAGTAGTCTAGCCTCGAGATGATGAAATCATGGATGACAGTGGCCAGATCCAAGTCTGAAAGAAAAGGCCACAGTCTCCTCACCAGATGGAGTTGGTGAAAAGTGCTCCCGGCCACTGCTGCGACCTGGCAATCCAGGCGCAGCAAAGGATCCAGAAACATTCCGAGGCTGCGAACCCGATCAACCAGAGTGGGAGGGACCCCATCAATAAGAGAGTCCCAATCCCCTCAAGGGCACAAGACTGGTCAACCATCATCACCTCAGTCTTGTCAGGATTCAGCTTTAGTCAACTTGCCCTCAACTTGCCCAGTCTCCCACCTCAGCCAAACTACAAGTAAGCATCAAGATTGCTAGACCTTGGTTGGATGAAAAGCAGAGGTAGAGCTGGGTGTTGTCAGCATACTGATGGCACCGCACCCAAGGGATCATTGTTGTCAAGTTTCAGAAATATTGGATTCAAAGGCCCGATTTTACAAGCCATTTACGTTTCGTAATTTGTGCACACATTGCCAGTGGTAATGTCTTTGTTTTTCATCCAATGTGGATGAAATTTGGACTCATTGTACCCCCTCATCCAAGGGATCATCCCTGCCAAATCTCAGAAAGATTGGCTAAAAGGCCCCAATTTTTTAAGCAGTTGAACATTTATAATTTAAACTGAAGACATACAAATACAAGTCCTGAAAATTTTGGGACAAAAACAAAGATTACAGGATATAACCGGGACTTCAGAGGTTAGGGGGAAGCAGCCCAGCAATCAAGACACATGATTGACACATCCAGGCTGCCCAACTGGCATCCCAAACACACCCTGCAGTGCTGTGACAGAGGACATAAGAGAATCTCTTATTAGCTGCTTCCTAAGCAGATGCTTCCAACTTTCCAGTAACAAGCAGACGGTTGGGTACAGCACAGAATGAGGATACATGATTGACATTTCTGCTGGCCAGTTGGCATCACAAACCCATCTTGTACCACTGTGACAGACATAAGAGTATCCCTATAGGCTGCCCAGGCGTCCAGCTTGCCAGTACCCAATCACTGCAATCAGGGAGGCTTGGGGATGGGCATTGGGGAGCAGGGCCGGCCTTAGGAAATGCGGGGCCCAGGGTGGGGGAGAAATGCAGAGCCCCACTCTCCCACTGGTGGTGAAGCAACCGGCGGGCCTAGTGGCACTCCCCGGCTTGGTCAGGGGGTGCTGCCTGGGCCTGGGCCTGGG
>QEPC01007715.1:167308-182330 GCA_003113815.1 Sphenodon punctatus | reverse complement strand
CCCCCTCCCCCCCAGCAGCTCCCCCTTCGCTCCCTTCTCCCACTGTGTGCCCCCACTCCACCCACCCACCCCCCGGCCCCCCCGCAATTAACTCACTGTGGGCTGGCTCGGGGGTGGTTCGCATCGTCGTTGCTTTCTCCTTGGCTCTTCTCCTCCTTGGCCCGGCCGGGCTTGAAGCAGCATGCGCGTGGGAGCAGCAGGAGCCAAGTCTCCTGCTACTTTCGTGTGCGCGCTGCTCGCGCAGCTGGCTCGAGAGTCCTTCCTCCCTCCCTCCCTCTCAGTCGAGTCAAAGTTGACTGGGGGGGAGGCTGGGAGCTGCGCGCGTGGCAGCTCCCAGCCTCCCTCCCCCCCCCCCGCCCCCACAATGAAATAGTGCCCCCTGCTGGCACTATTTCATTGCGGGGTCCCTTTATGCAGAATGGATGGTGCTTCTAGCTGCCCACTCCGCATAAAGGGAGAAAATGCCTCCCTTTTGACCCTGAAAGGCTTCCTTAGGAAGCCTTCGGCGGGGTGTGTCTGTTTGACTTACTGGTTTGTGTGCGCAACCTTCTGAAGGTTGCTACTTCAAACAAGGTTCTTTGAGCTGGCTCCGCACATGAGCCCAGGCTTCGGCTGGTGGGATTTTTGTTTTCCCCGGTGCCGGGTCAGTCGGGCGACTCCTGGGGCCCAAGCGGCTGGGAGGGCATTGCCCCTGAAGCCCTAGGGGGCGCACCGCCGCTGGGTAACAGATTGTAATGAATGGAGGGTATCAGCAGGAGTTAGGTATGGGGAGCAAGGAGTCTGGGAGGGCAGAGTGGAAGAGGTGGATCTTGAGGAGGGATTTGAAGGTACGAAGGGAAGGGGAGAGGCAGATGTGGGCAGGGAGGGAGTTCCAGGCATGGGGGGGCAGCTAGGGAGAAGGGACAAAGGCGGTTAGGGGAGCAGAGAAGGCGTGGGAGGGCGAGAGAGGGGACAGAGGAGGAGCAGAGTTCATGAACTTGAGTAGGGAGGGAAATTTGTGCAGAGAGGTAGGGGGGAGCAAGTTTGTGAAGAGCTTTATAGGTGAAGACTAGGAGGTTGTGCAGGATTTGTTCAGGAAGGGGGAGCCAGTGGAGAGAGGAGAGGAGGGGCGGCATGTGGTTGAAGTGATGGGCGAGGTGGATGACCCTGGCAGCAGAGTTTTGGACAGAGATAAGGGGAGAAAGGTGAGAGCAGGGAGGCCAGTGAGAGCAGGGAGAGCACCTGAGCGTTGCATCCCTGCTGCTCTCGCTCCCGCTGCTGGGGTTTGCCTCCCCGCTGCTCCTGTTCCCGCTGCTGTGCCCGAGGCAAGGGGGACCCACTTGGCCGTGATGGAGAGGAGGGGTGTGAGTAGGGGAGACCGGGACGTCTTTGGAGCCTCCCCTCCCTTGGACTAAAACCCGGAAGTGCCGAGGGGCACTTAAGTGAAGGGCCGGCGGCTGCGCCACAGGTCGCAAGCCAGCAGCCGCAAGCCAAAGGGCCGTGGCCAAAGGGTGCAGCTCTTTGGGGCCCTTCAAGGCCTGGAGGGGTTAGAGGGGGGAAGCTATGTCAGGGTAGAAAGTTAGAACAAGAAGGAGGGGAGGAGGAGAAATGGGGAATGAGGGATAAAAAGGAACAGAGGGGAAATGGAAGGTATGGGGTGAGTGAAAGGAGCTTTGAGAGGGGTGAGAAGGGGGAATTATGTGTAGATGGGGTGTCGTGGGTGGGGTTAGTAAAGGAGAGGGGCGAGTAGGAGGAATTGGATGAGTTAAATATAATTGCTGATGTTGGTTTGGTGGGGCCACTTCCCCCCGGTGAGAGAGGGGTGGAGGTGGCCAGGCTTTCCCTGGTGGCAGCAGGGGAGGAGTTGGTGGTTGGGACCTACCCCGTTTGTATTGGGGAGGTTATAGAGTGGGATGTCAGCTGAAGGTTGGGAAATGTGTTGTATTATTATGTATATTGAATTGCATGTTATGGTAAATGTATATTATGTTAGTTTGCTGTTGAATAGTTGTTCTGGGCTCCCTGCGTGGAAATTTCCAGAATTATTGTTATATTGTTGTAAGCCGCCTCGAGTCCTACGGGAGAGAGTGCGGGGTATCAAATATATATGGGGGGGGGGAAAAAAGAAGGAGGTTACAATAATTGAGGCGAGAGATGAGCAGGGCGTGAACAAGAGTTTTAGCAGAGGAGACAGAGAGAAAAGGGAGAATCTTAGCAATGTTATGGAGGGAGAAGCGACAGGATTTGGCAATAGAGTTGATGTAGGGTTTAAAAGAAAGGGGTGAGTCAAAGATGAAGCCTAAGCTAAAGGCTTGGGGGATGGGAAGGATGGTGAGAATCGACAGGGAAGGATGGATGAGAGGGGAAGATAAGATTATTTACCATCAACCTTGCGTTCAACAGCACCAGAACAGGACTGGGGGCCTTCTCTGTCTTGATCACCACACCTCCTGCTGGGGGACCTGAGAGCGAGACAAGGACCAAGCACCTGCCCCCCCTCAATGATAGAACTGATCTCCCCCACGGACCACATCTCCCCCGGCCTGTTACAACCTGTGTTGTGAAACACCCCACCGGCCCTCCCCCCAGGGACTCCTCTCCCCCAGGGTGCCGTGCCCTCCCCCTGAGGGCATTCCCCTCACACACACCAAGGAGAAGCTCCTCCCAACTCAATCCCTCCTTTTAACCCAGTCTCACCGGGGTCCAGGATACTCCCACTCCCACCCCCCTCCCTCCTCCCCCTCCTTCTCTCATGTCCTCCTTCTCCCCTGCCCCCCTTAAGGAAATCTCCTCTCTGCTCGCCTCCTCCAACCCTTCCACTTGCCCCCTTGATCCCATTCCTTCCCGCCTCCTCACCTCCATTACTCCTGTCTCTTATACACATCTAGATGTGTATAAGAGACAGCCCCCGGCCTGTTACAACCTGTGTTGTGAAACACCCCACCGGCCCTCCCCCCAGGGACTCCTCTCCCCCAGGGTGCCGTGCCCTCCCCCTGAGGGCATTCCCCTCACACACACCAAGGAGAAGCTCCTCCCAACTCAATCCCTCCTTTTAACCCAGTCTCACCGGGGTCCAGGATACTCCCACTCCCACCCCCCTCCCTTTACCCCCAGAACCCACAAATGTGCTAAAAATGCCCCATGCCTACCCCGCAGCAGACTCTTCTTCCCCCTAGATCCTCCCGGACCCGCCAAGGGCCTCGCCCAAGGTCCCTTTGGCACAGCCCTTAGACGCACGACCTGTGGTGTTGGGTGGAAGGACCACATTTTCCAGTAAATTTTAAAATTTTGTTTGAAAAACCTTGTATGGGTTTAAAGGGACTTTTATTTAAAGGTGGGACTTTTATTTAAAGGGTCTCCTGTTCTTTTGCATTGTTACATTTTGGATATTGTACTTTTTTAAAAAAAGAAAAGAAAAATGATGCCATCTTTATTTAGTCCAAAACTCTTTGTGTGAGTCTTTTGACTTTATTTCTCAGTAAATATTCACAAGATCCTATGTCTTTGTTCGTTCCTGAATAGTAATATTTAATAACTTTAAGTCTCATATTTCTTTTAAGTAATTTTCTACAATCTTACTTTAAAAAGTAGTCTTTATAATCTGTGCATTGCTTTTATGCCATAATTTGGTGAAGCTGGTGAATTGATTTTCTTGTGCTTACTTTTAAAAAGTTCTTAAGGGCTGGAAATGCCCAAAGCTACTTTCTTTTATTACTCTACCCATTTCATTGCAGATGTATTCTAAGAATAATTTGCCTTCATTAAACCTGCTAATACAACTGTCATGTTTTCAAAGTAATAATTGAACCTAACCTTTCCCCCTTGTTATGTTGTCTAATAATATCTATGGTGTGATGACATAAGTTTCTTTCTAAAGATCACACTGTACTTTTCTTCCCTGCCCTTAACTTAGATCATCTGCTTGTCTACGTGGCTTCTACATTTAATTTAAAAAGGGAAAATATCTCTATTTGGTCTTCTAATTTAAGCCCCAATGCAAGGTCCATGCGCATGTACGTATAGACCAAAACTTGAGTTTTGCACATCCCCACAGTGAGCATGCTCAGAGGGACCCAGGAAAAGTCCCCTGTCTCCTGACCCCATGGGAACTGGAAGAGGGAGAAGCGGGGCTCTGCTGACTGCTGTGGTGGCAGTGGGGCCTGGACCTCCCTGCACATGCAAATTCCAATTTTTGTGTGTGCATGCACAGACCTTGCATTATATAAGAACATAAGTAGTGCCATACTGAGTCAGACCAATGGTTCATCAAGCCCAGCATCCTGTCTCCCAACAGTAGCCAGTTTCTTTCTCTTGTGAGAATTACCTAGCAGGTCACAATGGGCACTCCATTCCCTGTTCCCCCAATAGTAAGAGGTTACATAAGACATTGGGGACTTAAGGTGATTTCAGACATGACGATATCACGGTGAACCACGCTCAATTCCGCGTGGTGGCTGTGATAGCGTCACGTCTGTTGGGGGAAACGGATGTTTCCCCCCAGATGTTACCACGGCTGGGGATTGCATTCGACACGTGAGCAGCCGAAGCTGGGGGACCGGAGGCCGCCGCTTGTCGAATGCAATCCCATGCCGGGGTGAACCCCGGCGTCTCGTCTGGTCGGGCGCCACGGCCCGGGATCACCGGCGGGACCCCGGGCCATGGCGAATATGGCCTGACGCGGCGGCCTCATTGGCCCCGCCGCCCGCCCGTCTCCCCGGAGGGCGGGCGGCGGGAGCGTGGAGGGGGCGGGGCCGTGCGGCCGCACGTTGCGCCATGCGGCCCCGCCCCCTCCCAGATTCCCTGCCGGAATGGCACGTCTGTTGCGGCGTGACAGGGTGACCCCGGCGGGGAATGACTAGGGTGATTTCGGTACGGGGCCAATGGGCCCCGTTACGTCTGAAATCACCCATTGTGTTTAATTTTGGTGTGTATGTTAACATTGTAGTTATATTTCTTCAGCTTTGTAATTCCAAAAAGGGAAAGATTCATACAGAAATATGGCTGTAGTTCAGAAAATAAAAGACAGACCCCAAAACCTTAGTTTTTGCAGAGAAAAATATTTTGAATTATATGAAGATCTAAAACATATTTAACATTTCCCCTTCTCCATTAGTACAATATCAGCAAACTAGATGCCCATCGAACTCAGGAGTCAGACTGAAGAAGTTTGAAGGGAAAATATGCAATTTGAACTGTTAGTTGTGGCAAGTGTCTTGATCTTTTGCAAATTTGAACTTCTTCTGAGACTACTCCAAGACTTCTTCCACTCTTTGAAATATGTGGCAACTGGTTTGCACCCTTTCTAAAAGTTACATGCCCCAGGGTTGAGGACCTATTTTGTGGCATCTGCAAATTCCATGGCCACTTAATCATATGCCACAATAATTTGGCTGAAGTAAATGAGTTAAGAATTTAGGTTTCCTGCAGGTTTCAACAGACATTAATGCATCAGTTTGGTCACACTTTTTCATGTTTGGTAATACCTACTTTTTCATGGACTGTGGCTTCATGTATGGGAAGAGACTCAGGAGACAGAAAGCTTGTTACTCTGTGGTCCCCCAGTAATTTTACTGGGATATCCACAATGTTTAAATTATTGTAAGTACTGCACTGTTCTGTCAACCCATATTTTGTTTTCAGGCAGAAATCACAGGCAGACTAACAAAACAAAAATGCCCCCCCCCCAAAAAAAAACCAACCAAAAAAACCCCATACACTGAGATATAAAAGTGGGAAGAGCCCAGGTTTTAGGAATTAGGAGTAATGGAAAAACTGCCCCCCTGAATTTATGCCATACACATCAGAATGAAAATAGATCTCTCTTTAGAAATTCAGAATCATACATTTAGAAGAGAGCAGTTGGCATGAAATAGATTTCAGAATTGTTCTGGAAACAGAATTACCATTTATTATTGGAGATAGTTATAAGACAAATTGCATGAAGTTTTAAAAATATGGAAAGTTACTATTTAGGTACTGTGGAAAAAGTAGTAAGTGGATATAATTTGCTCTAAATAAAATAAAATTTTCTAGAGATATGTTTTTAAAAAACAAACAAAAAATCCAGATAATCCTTGTTAAATGATTAGTTTCCTATGCGGTCTATAGCATAGGGTGATATTTATGTCATTCCTGATCACTTTTACTACAAAGGAATTTTAGATGTACTTGGCTTCATCTGCAAAGCTTGGCTTATTTTTATACGCTATAACTGCATTTAACCCGCTCTCTTCCCTTCCTTTTCTCTTTCGCATGCTTTCTTTCTCTCTTGAACATTAGGAGCAAAAACGTATAGATGGCACAGCCCGAGAGGTGAAAAAAGTTAGAAAAGCCAGGAACAGGCGCCAGGAGTGGAATATGATGTCATATGACAAAGAGCTTAGACCTGACAACAGGTTATCTCAAAGTGTGTACCATGGAGCATCTTCCGAGGGATCATTGTCACCAGATACTAGGTCTGTTTACAACAAAGCCCACTGTTGTAGTGTACGTTCAGAGATGCTGAGTACCCTTAGATTTGCTACCAATTGGGGATGTAGTTATTCGTGTAGAATGCTTCAAAGCACAGCTTTAAAATGCTTTTTAAAGCACTGTAACTTAATATCTCCTAATGCTTATGTTACTGTACATCCATTTTGTCGGTAGGTGGGGGTGGGGGTTGGTAATCTGAGTGTGCTAGTAATAGTTTTGAATTAGCGAGTGACTGGATTTTGAGAAGATATAATTGTAGGAAATGTAACATGTGTGTTTCATTGTTAGTCTCCTTTGTTTCCAGAAGGGCATATTTTGTTACAAGTGACCATTTAGTCCATATTATCTGTACTCTGCAAAATGACTCCAAAGTTTGAATACTTTGAAAAGTTTGAAAAAGACCTACTTTTTGTGCAGTCTTTTTTGTTGCTGCTGCTGCTGCTTAAACAAGAAATAGCAATGCATGCAATGAGAGAGAATGTTACTGTTACTGGAATGTGTCTAGAAATGAGGATCAGCTCCTTTTTATTGCTATTCTAGTTGTGTACAGTAGGAAGCTACAGCACCCATATGCATTGTCATTGCTTAAAACAGAATCTTTGAACCAAATCTCCCCTCAGATGTGCACGGCAGTACTTGTCCTCAGCATGCTGCATTCTCTCTGTGTGTGTGTGACTTCCTTTGAGCTCAGTGGGAGATCTCTAGGCACACGGAGAGTAGAACATGAGTCAATTTGCCAAGTCCCACTGGAGAATCTTTCCCTTAATGTTTGTTCTCTGTGTCCAATTTAATTGATAGGAGGAACAAGCACAAATAATTGCAATCTAGTGAAAAATAGCACTGTTTCACAGTTCTTCCAACGGTCTACCTTGTTTACAGTATAGACTTTAGAGCAAAAATGATTTAATATTTTCAGGTCAAGAAGAATAAGAAGTTGATTCCTTGGAAACCATTTTTAAAGGGAATTGCTGCTCTTCCTGTAACTATTATATTTTAAGAATTTATGTTTTAAAAAATCTCCGTTGGCTCTTTGCAACGGGTTTGGGTTTGATTGTTTGTCTTGCTAATTGTTCTGTGTAATTTTCCATTTTTTATCTACAATTTTAACTAGTCCATATTTTTTAAAGAAAATATTCACTCTGATTTCTTGCCATTACAAAAATGTGCACACTACAATTGCAGGGAAATATTGTAATATTAATAATATACTTTCAGTATAATTAACTTTACTCCGGAACTATAAAGTCCGGAACTATTAAGCATTTTTGTGGGTAGGTGTGCTGGGATGGTTATTTCTAGCATCGATATATGGCATATTATACTAGCCCTTTTTTATTAAGTACTTAATGGCATTTCTATCGACAGTAAATTATCTCAATCAAATACTGATGATGGTATCAAAAATCTATACTCTTTAACGTAAGATCTATTGTCGGTTAGTTCTGTGAGTTGGGGGAGGAGCATGAGGTTTTTTGTAAAACACACTCTTTTATCAGATGTAATTTTAGGATATTGTTGGGATGACACAGTACGTATCTAGAAATTATTACATTTAGAGGTGCAAATTAGGTTTACTGAGATGGTGTCTGTAGTGATGAATGACAGGGAAGAACTTATACATTAGTTCTTAACAATCAAAAAAATCTCTGGCTTCGTTGTTAAAATTTCCATTAAAATACAACTTATCTGCTCATGGGGTAAAACCAGATGTGCCGCCAGTGCAGTGGCTCCCTGGGGTGGGGTGAGAAACAGCGGCCACTCCTCCTTGGGTAGGGGCACTAAACTGAAGTGCCCATGGCTAGGGAGCCATCCTGCTGCCCACACAGCCCGAAGTAGGACATGGAGCACAACAGACGTGCGGGCAGCCATCTGCTCCCAGAAGCCCACCCCCCATCCTGATGGACAGCCATGCTGGCCAGTGAGACGCAGCTATGGCAACTGGCTATGGCAGCCCCCAGCCCAGGACAGGTATGCCGTGCCAGAACAGACGTGCTAGCCCATGGTGGTCTGCTTGGGGCCTGCATGGGTGGCCCTTAACCCAGGCTATGACCTGGGAGATTGTCCAGAGGTGACAACACTCGCTGGGGCAATCCTGGGCCAACATCTGGCCGTGTGAGTTTACACCTGCCAGCAGGGCCCGGGCCAAAGTCGCATCTGTTTTTACCCATAGTCGTGCCATTTTGATTGTAGTTTAATGAAGCACATGGGCATATACAATAAATAATGGCCTGTATCTATAGAAAGCATCGTTAGTATGTTTCCATCAAAGCCATAGATTTTCCAGAGCATCCACTCCATGGGCTCTTTTTTTTTTTTTTTAACAATGTGTTTATATTATGCCTGTTGTGATTCAGAGAGAGAGACACAAGCTGAATCCAAACAGACACCAGCAGATTAATGTGAGAAAAGTAAGGACAAGAAGAGAAGAATGGGAGAGAAGGAAAATGGGCATTGAGTTCATGAGTGACGCAAAGCAGCTGGAGCAGGCAGGAAGCATGAAAGAGGACAAAATGCCCAAAGGGTTTGTCATTTTATTTTACTCAAAGCCCTGGTGCTTTGCTTGCCTTGCTTCCAGCCATAGTGAAATCATGTGCATCAGTTTCCTGACTCTCTTTGTTTAACCAAATGCCAGTGCTGCCCGACTGCCTTACTAATGCAGTATAGCTTTGTGCAGCAATGGGACCAAGAGGTCCTTTGCTCCCCGTCTTTGGCTGATTTGACAGAACATTGTAGGCTTTGCATCTTTATGAACTCTGTGCTCCACTATTAACATTTGCATTGCTCTGTCTCTCTGTTTCTCCAACCAAACTACTTACTCACGGGGGGGGGGGGGGAGGAAAGCTTTTAAAAATCAATCTTTTGAAATTGGTTCTCTTTCCTGTGGTAAAATATATTCTTCTGTACCATTGTGATTGCTTGCATTCTTGCTTTCTTTTCTCCTTTTATTGTTAATATTTAGCTGGTAGGCCTGCAGTTAGGGCCTATATGTTGTCGAAAACCCATGCTTGATTGCTAGGGAAAGGATGGAAATAGCTTTTATGGTTATGTTCTCTTAGAATTTGGTTTGTTCTTTGCCCTTTTGCCATAAAGTTAATATGCCAAAGTATTTCAAAAAAGAGTGTGCAAACCATATAGATTAGGGTTTGGTCCTTAACATATGGCTTGCCAGCTTAATTGATTTTGAAACTTTGTGAAATTGAACAGTGTTTCACTCGTACTGTAAAAAAATGAATTGTTGCCATTGCGGTTTTCATTGACCAAAAATGCCTGAAAATAAATGGGGAAACCTCTTTATCGTAAGAAAACTGATCCTTGGTGCACTGTTCAGCCTTATTGCCGAGAGGCTCAATGTTTTGTTACACTCATGGATTCTGTTCTCCCTATCCCCCTACTTCAATTTTAGGTCCCATGCATCAGATATTACTGATTATTCCTATCCTGCCACTCCAAATCATTCCCTCCATCAGCAGCCAGTGATGCCTTCGTATGGAGCAGGAGATGGGCCTCTGTTTATAGGTGGAAACCAGGGCCTTGAACATGAGTACAGACCGTCTTCAACCACAGTGCGACACGCTACCCTAAACAGACCTCAGCAACCACCTCCGCCCCCACCCCAGGCCTTGGACGGTCCCCCCAGCTCTGTACCTTGTGTACCAGCACACTATGGGTAAAACACTTGTGTTACTGTGATGGAGGCGGGTTTCTCTAGGACCAGTGGGTGTGCATTTTACATAACAATAATGTTGTTGCAGTGCTTAGCATTTACGCTGCTTTACATGTTTAAAGATAACTAATTCTCACAACAACCCAGTGATTTAGGTAAGAGGGGGTGGCATCTCTTAAAGCTATATTTGTGTGTGAACTAATCTTGGATGGTCTGTGGGGATACACTAATATGGTTGTAGAATAGGAAACATTTTCAGTACTTTGTCAAATGAACAACAAAGCTAAATCTGAGTTCGTAACCAGTAGCTACTTGACTGTAGCCTGGAAAATATTGAAAGCAGCAGGAAAAGTGTAGGAATGCAATATAATCTTAATGTAGTGTTGGCAATATTCCCTAAATAAGGCATAATGAGTGCATAATGAAAGGTGAGCACTGTAAATGTTTTAAGCATTTAAATCATTTTAGCCATTGCTAAAAAATGTTTGTCTTGCCACCTGACATTTCATTGTGTTTCTGAATTGTTCTGTTCTTTTGTGTAGGATGCTCCCAGCTCAAATGGTAGATTTTTATCATCCTGCAGGACCCCCACCTCCACCTCCACCCCCTATGATCCCTTCAGCACAGACAGCTTTTGTCAGTCCTCTCCAAATCCCTTCTCAGCCTTCCCATTCTGGACTAGTGACTGGATCTTCATATTCCGCTTCTCATCCCCCTCCTAGCGGGCTTGTTGTTACAGCTCCCCCTCCTCCAGGCCCACCTCCTCCCCCACCAGGCCCTCCAGCTGCAGGATCTTCTCTCTCCTCCTCCCCAATGCATGGTCCCACAGTTGCTGATGGAAAACGACATGAACCTACACAGTCACCAATCAGCGATGCTCGGAGTGATCTCCTTGCTGCCATTCGTATGGGTAAGTGAACAGTGAGAGCGTAATAATTTATTTTTGGTTTTTTAACTCTGGTGAGCTAACAACACACGAAAAATGCTTTCTGACTTAAGTATGACAGTGTGTACTACTCGGTCATGCTTGAGTGTTTCGAAAGCAAGTCCCTTTGAAATATAGTCAGCCACCCTTGAAATCACTGGAAATGGGTGCCCTACAGATTTAATAAATTAATGTCCTCTTGGAAAATTTGCAGTTACCTGTTCTTGGTAGGCTTGAGTTTAAACCACTTAATATACATGTACTTTGCTTCTCAGTCCAGATGGAGTTGATGCATACCCATCTTGTCTTGCCTCCACTTGTTGAGGGTGCTTCTCTGCTCTTGTTTATATACAAAACACAGTAACAACCCTAACGCAAAGAACCAAATCTGAATGCAACTGTCTGCCTCCCTGCAGGGATTCAACTGAAGAAGGTCCAAGAGCAACGGGAACAGGAAGCAAAGCGTGAACCTGTTGGGAATGACGTGGCCACTATTCTTTCAAGGCGAATTGCTGTGGAGTACAGTGATTCAGATGATGATTCTGAATTTGATGAAAATGATTGGTCAGATTGAGGACTGGTGAAAGTGTAGTAGCAAAATTCAAGATCGCAATATGTGATAGATGGCAAGGTGTGGAAATGTATTAAAACAGCACTGAGAATGAATTCCGAGTGCTGTAGCTTAGCAGCTCTTGTAGTAATTATGTGATTATGCTTCTGCAGATCCAAAAACCTCAGTTTAATTTTCACTATTTACTGCGTACTACTTAAGTGCCACTAAATGTAGCAAATTGTGTGCTGCGCGCAAAGGAAGCAGCTGGTGTTGCACTGTTACAAAAGCAGTATTTTGATTTACTTTCTTGACCATGAAGGTATATAATGAATTTTTCATTGCATCTCCTATTTGTCATAATTTTGTAGAGTTCCTAGGTACTTTTGAAACTGTCTGCTACAGTAGTGTAGGTCTATGAGGGAAACAACTAGATGTGGCTGGGCAATACTCTCAGGTCTGTAGCTGTCACTCTTTTGCACTTTCCGACCCCACTAACACAACTGAATGCAGCTATAGTTATCTTTAGTTCATTTTAAAAAAAAAAAAACAGGTGGGGGGAACCTCCTCTCCCCCTGACTTAGTAGCTTGCATGTGTTTCACATTTGAGTTTGCACCATTACTGTCCCATTTGCATGTTTTGGCCTTTGGAAAACATGATGGAAATAAACTTTTCAAGAATGCACTCAGAATTTTTCTGTAAAGTGAAGAGATGACTGGGGATATCTCACTCTTCCCCTTTGGGAAGCTGGCGAGTGGCTTGATATTTTCCGATAGATTTGTGGTCTCAGTTCAGTACATAATGGGCTTGTCCCCATGTCAGAAAACATCAATTATCCTTGACAGTAGGCAGTCTCCAGACAAGGATTGCATGGATATGAAGACTCAACCAGCCTGTTCCCTTTGGAAGGGAATCTCTTTAAGTAGACTGGGACCACATGGGCATCATTAAAGTGTGGGAAACTGACTGTTACTGTTCATGTACATGTTCCCTGGATGATTGGAACACCTTTCCAATGACAGCAGCCGGATTTGCCTCACAAGTATTAAACACAGTATTATTATTATTTTTTTGTTACTCCTGTAAGGATTAAATTATCCCTTGATCCCTCATGCATGTGGTAAAGGTTTTGCATATACTGTTTTTGTGTAGTCGGCTAATGTCATTTTCAGTTTAATAGCACACACATTTGAGTCCCTCAACCTTTATGAATGTATTTTTATCTCGGCTTATCCCATTTAAAACAGTGGCAGTTAAAACAGCTCAACTGGTGTTCAGCTATTATGCTGTATATATTTTGGGGTTCTTCTAGGAAAAGTGGCTACTATACATTCTCCTTTTGTAAGCCCACCATTCTTCTTTCAAATTACTCTCAACTAATTAATTACAATATTGAAACATTCATATTTATTTTTCTTTAATCTAGGCAATAACTCAGGATGTTTTCTATGGCTAGCAAATTTTTTTGTGTGTGTGCGTGTGCCGTGAAGGTGTGGAAGGGAGAAGTTGGGTCTTTTCAGATTGCAGTTGTAATTTTTGTAGTAGGAGAAGTTTGTGTAACTCCAGATCTCGCATTTGGTGGGGCACTCCTGCTCTTGACAGAAGAAAAAAGTGTGTGTATGTTCCCTTCATTCCTCCTTATCTCTGAACTGCCACTACTCCTGTACACCAGCAAACAGTTTTTTAAATTTCAATCCAAAGAGAATTGTTGTTCAGTCTGCCACAAATACTCGCGTGCTATGTTATTGGCTACTTTACTGCTGTTTAATCTGCATATGGGTTTCTGTTTTAATAAGGACTTCCAGTAGAATTGCAAAGATGCCATTCCTTCAGTATGTTTTACTGACATTAAAGGCCTGATACTTTAATGTACTGGGCAGCACCTATGTAATGGGTATTAGTTCCCAATCCTGTTGCATGGAGAGCACTCTAGTCCTAGATCTAGGTTCATATTTGTGGTGTTAGCCTTAAATATGGTGCTAAATTCAGCTCTTGGTTTGCACAGTGAAATGTGTAGGAACTGCATATGTGCATGTAACAGGAGAGAACTTGGATACAGGATGAAAGTGGTCACTCTTTAAAATACATCAGGCACTGTAAAGTGTTGGTCCTAGGAATATGATTGTTATATAGTAGACTTCAAAACACTAAAATGTTTTTGTGTCAACAAATATAACAGACAAAAGTGCACCTAATATTGCAATGTTCTCCCTGTCACTATATGGGTGGGAAAGGGTATTTTCAGTATTATTTTGATATGTGTTGAGGTGGGAGATTTTGACACCACAAATTATTCTTTCCATTGCCATGAAATTTGATATGACAAAAATATATTTTATGAGCACAGAGACTGAGTATGAAAATTTTGTAATTTGCATCAGTTGATTTTAAAGGATAAAACACATGATTTGTAATCAATTAAAAAGATTAATGGTTTTTTTCAGCTAGAGTAGCCAATCTGTTTTTCTGAACTTGGAGTATTTTGTTGTTTCTTTTCAGTATTTTATTAATAAACTGTAAATCGAATTTAGTAATGTAATCTAACTTACTGTTAGGTCATTTTTATCTGTTTGTATATCTTATTCTGGGTTATGTAAAAGTAACATGAATAAAATCTCACTTTTGAACTGTTTCTGTTTTTGTTAGAATACAGAGCATATGTTTTTCTGCTAATTTATTTTATGCTTGATTTTTGCTTGGTTGGCTCATAGGAGTAATTGGTAACATGATATTTTTAAACTGCAATGTAATAATTACGCTCCTATAATATTGGAGTTTCATTTCTTCTAAATTTGTTTCCCTTTTTGTTTTGTGTGTGTCGGCTGCAAATGTTAGAGAATACAGAAATGCAATTATTTGGGGTATCTTTGTTAGAAGGAAATTATTATAACTTGGTTAATAAATAGAGTAATATGTCCTATGACATTAGCTAGAAGAGGCATTTCATAATATATGTGTACACCCTATGTACTGCTAGTCTGCTAAATCATTTTAATATGTAATTTGAAGTAGGGATCAAATGGGTAAAATAATGGGTATGTTCTTCTACAACCTCCACCCCCACACTCAGCAGACTACACCCAGAGCAGTACATATGCTGGCTGACCTGTGATTTTGGGGACTGAACCCTTTACCCCCTGAGGCCAGTAATTTAGTCATTCTTAACTACTGGCCTGTTGCGGCTTCTGGTGTCCTAACTGCAGCTTGGTTATGGTGCCAGTAATATTGACTCGCGCGTGGAGTGGAAACAAGATGACAGCAGCCAGAAAAAAAGGATGGTTTTACCCTTCTGTTTATTTTATTTATTTATTTATTTATAAACATTTGTTAGCTGCCCCCTCATGCCTACGGCATCTCGGGGCGGCTAACAGCATAAAAACACACAATAAAATTCATTAAAGCTGCTTAAAAATACAATCTCCCCCCCCCCCC
>QEPC01007715.1:126153-153798 GCA_003113815.1 Sphenodon punctatus | reverse complement strand
ATTATTATTATTATTATTATTATTGGCCACTACAATGGTCTAGCTCCATTATACAAGATATAATTTGGAATAAACAATATAAAAGTAATAAAACTGCTAGATCAAACTAACAGAGGTTTAAACTCAAGGAAATTCTTCCTCAGCCCCATTGCTTGCACTAAAAACTGTATCACGCTATGCATTATCTCAGGATCTATATCCAAAAGGGCCATCTGCATAAGGAACATTTGTGAAGCTCCATGATATTTCCCAAGGGGAGACAACATCAGCTCACCCCGAATTGAATCATAGAGATGGCATTCAAACAGGACGTGTTGCATGGATTCCACAGTCATAGCATCAAAGGGGCATAGACGGTCCTGGTATGGGGTCTGCGTTATCCGTCCCTCCAAAACCCTTGTAGGGAGCGCATTTACCCTAGCCTCAAGGAATAGAAGCTTTCCCCTGAAAGATGCACTAGATCCCAGATAATTTGCCCCGCATCCCAACTGGGGCCCCCATAATGGATATCCTGCCAAGGGATTTAGTCACCAAGGACAAGTCCTCTTGCCTATCTATATCCCGAAATCGTATGACCAACTCTCTTTTGGCTATCTCATACCTCCTGGATCTCAAATAAACCTCCGATGTGCCAGCGCGGGCGAGAAAGTCGACAATAGTCTGGCGCCATGGGCTAACAAAGGAGTCAAAAAAAATATCGTGCAAGAGGTTGTCACAAGGGGCTCTACTAGCTTTAAGCCAAAAGAGGGCCACTTGATCCCAAGCTATAGCCTTCCACCCTCGCATACCCATCTCAAGGCGGGCTGCAGCTGCCGGGGTCCCCTTGGGGACCTTGGTAAGGGAGCTCAGGAATTTGTCTGTACTAGGTTTAGATTTTTCCCACACAGGGGAGCCCATATTGGGGCACCATAAAGGAAAGACGGTTTTACCTTGGTCTGAAAGACCTTAGCTGCCATTTTTAAATTCCTTCTCCCTGTTCCGGTAAAGAACCTCAAGATCGCCGCAGCCTGGCTTTTAGTTTGGACTTCCGCTCTTTCCATATGGGCTACCCGTCGTCCTGTAGCCTCAAAATATAGCCCCAGATATTTGTACCCTTTTGCCTGTTGGAAATGACAACCCTCTACTTTCCATCTATAAACCCTCCTGCTTTGGGAGAATACTATAACATTAGATTTGGCATTATTAATTATCAAATAATTTTCCCAGAAGTAGTCCACAAAAGCCGAGAGCTGTCTCAATAACCCAACTCTAGTTTGCGATAGAAGAACTAGATCATCTGCAAAAAAGGAGGGCCCCAACATGTTTGGACACCAGTTTCGGGGGAAAGTATTTTCCTTGCCTAGTAGTTGGAATAAATTCATTAATAAATAGGTTAAACAGAGTAGGCGCCAATACACATCCCTGTTTTACACCCCATTTAACCTGGACGTCAGGTGTAAGATGACACGCCTGGTCCACCTTGATCACCACTGAAGTATCCTCATACAAGATCCTAATAAGTGCTAATAATCTAGGTTTGAAGCTTTGCCCAGAGGAGAGGTCTACTTATTGTATCAAACGCGGCCTTTAAGTCTAGAAAGGCAGCGTGCATCTTCCCGTTTGCCGCTCTATACTTCTCTACTAAATGGTGAAGCACCCCCATATGTCTCTGATTCCGATCTTGCCACTATCACCCATGTATTTGTCACCTCGAGGCTAGACTATTGCAATGCGCTCTATGTGCGACTGACCAAGATGATGGTTCGGAAGCTACAGCTATTGCAGAACGTGGCAGCCCGTCTCCTTACTGGGATGGGCTGCAGGGAGCACATAACACCTGTGCTCTGAGCACTGCACTGGCTGCCTATTGTCTTCCAGCCCAATTCAAGTTGCTGGTATTGACCTTTAAAGCATGGTCTAAGTCCCACTTACCTGAGTGATCACCCTGGTTGGCCCCTGCAGTCGTCCAGGGGCGCCTTCCTGGAATTCCTGTGTTACCAACAGGTTCAGACGGACAGGAGGGCATTCTCAGCGGCTGCACGGTCACTTTAGAACTCCCTGCCAGTCGAAGTTCGCCTCAGCCTGAATCTTCTTGCCTTCTGATGAAATTGTAAGACCTGGCTTTTCCACCAGGCATTTGGTGGGGGAGATGGGGAGGATGGGATGGGTATGTTGGGGTGAAATTGGGGTGTTTTCTGCACTATGGGTGTGTTACTGTTTTGCACATGATTAGAGTTTTAATATGTTTTATATGTTTTATATTTATATTGTATTTTAATTATGAATTGTGAGCTGCCCCAAGTCACTTGTAGTGAGAGGGGCAGGGTAAAAATGTACGTATAAATAAATATTAAGCAACATTGGTCTCAGTACAGACCTTTTGGAGCACCCCACTATTTACTTTCCTCCATTGCAAAAACTGACCATTTAGTCCCGCACTATATTTCCTATCCTTTAACCAGTGACCGGCCCACAATAGGACACTGCCTCCTATCCCATGAATTTTTAATTTTCTGAAGTCTCTCCAATTACGGACCTTATCAAATGCTTTCTGGAAATCCAGATACGCTCTCTCGACTGGCTCACCCGTATCCACATGCTTAATTAAACCCTCAAAAAATACCAAAAGATTAGTGAGGCACAACTTCCCTTTCCTAAATCCATGCTGATTCCATCTAATTATATCATGTTTATCAATATGCCCAGTAATTCTGTTCACAATTGTTTCTAATCAGTTTTTCCAGCACCAACATCAGGGTCACCAGTCTGTAGTTTCCATCCAAGATCGCCTCTGGAGCCCGTTTTAAATATTGGTGTTACATTTGCTACCCTCCAGTCCTCCGATACAGTGGCAGATTTTAGTGATAGGTTACAAATGTACCAATAACAGGACTGCAGTTTCATATTTTAGTTCCTTCAGAACTCTGTGTTGAATACTTTCTGGTCCTTGTGTTACTTCTTAGTTTGACAATTTGCTTTAGAACCTCTTCTACAGTCATTTGGATTTGTGACCGTTTTTCTGATTCATNCACTAGATCCCAGATAATTTGCCCCGCATCCCAACTGGGGCCCCCATAATGGATATCCTGCCAAGGGATTTAGTCACCAAGGACAAGTCCTCTTGCCTATCTATATCCCGAAATCGTATGACCAACTCTCTTTTGGCTATCTCATACCTCCTGGATCTCAAATAAACCTCCGATGTGCCAGCGCGGGCGAGAAAGTCGACAATAGTCTGGCGCCATGGGCTAACAAAGGAGTCAAAAAAAATATCGTGCAAGAGGTTGTCACAAGGGGCTCTACTAGCTTTAAGCCAAAAGAGGGCCACTTGATCCCAAGCTATAGCCTTCCACCCTCGCATACCCATCTCAAGGCGGGCTGCAGCTGCCGGGGTCCCCTTGGGGACCTTGGTAAGGGAGCTCAGGAATTTGTCTGTACTAGGTTTAGATTTTTCCCACACAGGGGAGCCCATATTGGGGCACCATAAAGGAAAGACGGTTTTACCTTGGTCTGAAAGACCTTAGCTGCCATTTTTAAATTCCTTCTCCCTGTTCCGGTAAAGAACCTCAAGATCGCCGCAGCCTGGCTTTTAGTTTGGACTTCCGCTCTTTCCATATGGGCTACCCGTCGTCCTGTAGCCTCAAAATATAGCCCCAGATATTTGTACCCTTTTGCCTGTTGGAAATGACAACCCTCTACTTTCCATCTATAAACCCTCCTGCTTTGGGAGAATACTATAACATTAGATTTGGCATTATTAATTATCAAATAATTTTCCCAGAAGTAGTCCACAAAAGCCGAGAGCTGTCTCAATAACCCAACTCTAGTTTGCGATAGAAGAACTAGATCATCTGCAAAAAAGGAGGGCCCCAACATGTTTGGACACCAGTTTCGGGGGAAAGTATTTTCCTTGCCTAGTAGTTGGAATAAATTCATTAATAAATAGGTTAAACAGAGTAGGCGCCAATACACATCCCTGTTTTACACCCCATTTAACCTGGACGTCAGGTGTAAGATGACACGCCTGGTCCACCTTGATCACCACTGAAGTATCCTCATACAAGATCCTAATAAGTGCTAATAATCTAGGTTTGAAGCTTTGCCCAGAGGAGAGGTCTACTTATTGTATCAAACGCGGCCTTTAAGTCTAGAAAGGCAGCGTGCATCTTCCCGTTTGCCGCTCTATACTTCTCTACTAAATGGTGAAGCACCCCCATATGTCTCTGATTCCGATCTTGCCACTATCACCCATGTATTTGTCACCTCGAGGCTAGACTATTGCAATGCGCTCTATGTGCGACTGACCAAGATGATGGTTCGGAAGCTACAGCTATTGCAGAACGTGGCAGCCCGTCTCCTTACTGGGATGGGCTGCAGGGAGCACATAACACCTGTGCTCTGAGCACTGCACTGGCTGCCTATTGTCTTCCAGCCCAATTCAAGTTGCTGGTATTGACCTTTAAAGCATGGTCTAAGTCCCACTTACCTGAGTGATCACCCTGGTTGGCCCCTGCAGTCGTCCAGGGGCGCCTTCCTGGAATTCCTGTGTTACCAACAGGTTCAGACGGACAGGAGGGCATTCTCAGCGGCTGCACGGTCACTTTAGAACTCCCTGCCAGTCGAAGTTCGCCTCAGCCTGAATCTTCTTGCCTTCTGATGAAATTGTAAGACCTGGCTTTTCCACCAGGCATTTGGTGGGGGAGATGGGGAGGATGGGATGGGTATGTTGGGGTGAAATTGGGGTGTTTTCTGCACTATGGGTGTGTTACTGTTTTGCACATGATTAGAGTTTTAATATGTTTTATATGTTTTATATTTATATTGTATTTTAATTATGAATTGTGAGCTGCCCCAAGTCACTTGTAGTGAGAGGGGCAGGGTAAAAATGTACGTATAAATAAATATTAAGCAACATTGGTCTCAGTACAGACCTTTTGGAGCACCCCACTATTTACTTTCCTCCATTGCAAAAACTGACCATTTAGTCCCGCACTATATTTCCTATCCTTTAACCAGTGACCGGCCCACAATAGGACACTGCCTCCTATCCCATGAATTTTTAATTTTCTGAAGTCTCTCCAATTACGGACCTTATCAAATGCTTTCTGGAAATCCAGATACGCTCTCTCGACTGGCTCACCCGTATCCACATGCTTAATTAAACCCTCAAAAAATACCAAAAGATTAGTGAGGCACAACTTCCCTTTCCTAAATCCATGCTGATTCCATCTAATTATATCATGTTTATCAATATGCCCAGTAATTCTGTTCACAATTGTTTCTAATCAGTTTTTCCAGCACCAACATCAGGGTCACCAGTCTGTAGTTTCCATCCAAGATCGCCTCTGGAGCCCGTTTTAAATATTGGTGTTACATTTGCTACCCTCCAGTCCTCCGATACAGTGGCAGATTTTAGTGATAGGTTACAAATGTACCAATAACAGGACTGCAGTTTCATATTTTAGTTCCTTCAGAACTCTGTGTTGAATACTTTCTGGTCCTGGTGTTACTTCTTAGTTTGACAATTTGCTTTAGAACCTCTTCTACAGTCATGTGGATTTGTGACCGTTTTTCTGATTCATTACCTATAAAGAATAGTTAGTTCCAGTGTGGGTATCCCCCCAACAGCCTCGGCCATGAAGACCAAAGTCAAGAATTCGTTCAGCTTCTTGGCAATAGCCTTATCCTCTCCGAGTGCCCCTTTCATCTAGTGGAGCAACTGACTCTTCAACAGGCCTCGCAGCTGATTCACTTGAAAAAGTTTTATTGATTTTTGCATCTTTAGCAAGTTCCTCTTCAAATTCCCTCTTTGCCTGCCTTAATGTTTTACTTCTAATTTGGCAATGCTTATGTTCTTTCCTATTATCCTCAGTTAGGACTAGCTTTCCATTTTTTAAAGGATGCTCTTTTGACTCTTAATAGCCACTTTCACCTCCCCATTTAACCATGTGTGGTTCTCTTGTTGCTTTTTTTTAACTTGTGGAATACATTGAATCTGGTGTGTTTAAACACACAAGATGATGTTTTTATATAGTCTCTAGGCCTCTTTCAAACATTCAGTCCTCACAATTTCTGCTTTTAGTTTCCTTCCAACTAGTTTCCTCATTTTTGCATAATCCCCCTTTTTAAAATTAAATGTTACTGTTATAGTTTTATTTGACATTCTCCCTCTTATAAGTATGTCAAATTTGATTATATTATGATCAGTATTGTCAAGCGGCTCCACCACCATTACTCCTTTGTACCAAGTCCTGCGTTCCATTTAGGACAAGATCCAAAGTAGCTTCTTCTCTCGTAGGCTCTAGAACCAGACTGCTCCTAGAAATCTTACGGACCATAATAACCAATAGTTTCTATTATTATTACGAGCAGCAGTGTGGTATAGTATTAGTGGGCTGTATAATTTGCAGAGTGGCCAAAAGAGGCTGTTGCAGAGGAGCTTACTTTAGAAAATGAGCCTGGTGGGGAGCAATTACACTATTATCCCATTTTAAAATGCTTCTGAGGGCAAGTACTATAATGAGCATGAAGTCTTACTGTGACCCTGTCATGGATGCTAATCGCCAGACTGAGAGGTCTTCTGATGGAGCAAATGCCACATCCAACCCCTCTCTTATGAGGATGCCTAAACCTGGGTGGGTTTTCTATAGTGTGGTGGAGTTTCTATAATATTAATCATTTCTATAGCACTTCCAGTGTTCAGAGTGCTTAACATTGCTTATCTAGTTCATCATCACAACAACCCTGTGACCTAGGCCATTATTATTCCCATTTTACAGATTGGGAACTCAGGCTGAGAGAGTGTGACTTGCCCAACACACGTACTCGGAGACGGCAGGGAAAATTAGGAATTAGAACTCTAAGGCTGCAGCTCTTGCTCATATGAGAATGTCATTGGCTGGTACCGCTCACATGGGGAGAAACCGCATCAACATGGGGAGAGAGTCCAACTTGAAGTCAACCCTTGATGAACCACATAGAATAAAGTGCAACAGAGGCCAGCATGGGAATCTGCACTCTGCTGCCTTTTCTCCTCTGTTTGCTGCCTTTAAGAGCTGCATCACGGGAAAATCTGAGACTTAGCACAAGAAGATTAACAAATCACCAGAGAATGCAACAGATAAGAGCTCTTGCATTTTTGTGGAAAGGCACTGACCTCCAGTGGCCGAGAGGGGAATAATTACTTATTCACAGTCAAAACTGAATAAATAAGACCCCTGAGGGGAGAGAGAGAGACAGACAGGACATAGCATAGAGGCCTAGCCCAGGGTTGGCAGCAGTCTGGGTGCCCTCAATTTTTTCCATGCACAAAAAATGTAGTAGGAGATACTTGGATATTAGTTAGTGTAACTTCATTGTTTAAAATCCATAAAGCATTCCACTAAAATCACATTTATACAGCAGTGGGAAACTCCCATTCCTCCCCCAACAGAGAAGTTCTGGAGTCCTGTCTCAATTTTGAAGTTGGAATTGGAGTGAGAATTCCCCACTACTTCCACCCCTGCAAGAAGAAAGACAAAGAGAGAGAAACGAGGAGCTGCCCTCTGGAGACAGAGGTATCAACTGAGTTTGTTTCTTGGTCTGAGAGAAGTACAGGAAAGTGAAGAATGATGGGAGAGATGGCAAAAATTCAGTGTGCATTCCCTTGACCTGGTCTTCAAGAGGACAGAGGAATCACAACCGTCAGCGAAGCTGGTGAGAGCAGCAGGTTGTGTTGTGGGATGATGACTTAAATGGATGATCCACTCTAGCGGCCAAGGCTAATGTTACACAGTCAAAGGAAGTCTTAATATTTTCTCTGCATTGACTTAGGAGGGCCACTGTTGATTTTTGCTAATTCCCAGGAGCATAACTAGATTGGAATGGACCCTCATGCAGAAGTCTGAATGGGGCCCCACAGACTCCCTCACTGTGGCAGGGGATGCAGCTCTACCCAGACGTGCCACCTGCACCCCCTGGGTTCATGGGTCCTGGTGCAGCTGCCCCACCTGTCCCTGTTACAGCTCTGCCCTTGCTAATTAGGGAGAATACAGTTTCCAGTCCCCACCAACAGCTCCTGGCTACCTTCATTTTATGATAAAGTTTCAGGGGCTCTCACTCAACCTGGTAGGAGGGAAGCACTTTTCATTGGAAAGGGATTGGCTTGAAGGCACTCAGAGGCATGAGTTTTGGTAGCTGTAAGAGCTGACCAGAAGCAGATTGGGATGGGAAGATAACTAGACCTCCTCACAAGTAGGGCCATACTGGGTGAGACCAATGGTCCATCGAGCCCAGCATTCTGTCTCCAACAGTGGCCAGTCTCATTCACTTGGGAGAAGTACCCAGCAGGTCATAACAGGACAATCCATTCCCTGTTATTCACACCCAGCTCCCAACAGTCAGATGCTATGTCCCCATCGGAGACAAAAACAACAAGGAAAGCTGACGACGTGTGTGGTCTCCTATCCTCCTCAAGAAAAAGTCTTGTTATGCCAGTGGTGAGAACCAGAAGGGGGTTGCCCATTTCTTTCCTCACTTCCCTTAAAGACCAGTGAAGGTAGGTCCCTTTTCCCCTCAGAGCGTGGCAGGATATTTGATGGTACTTATTTTCTTCTAGTGCCTGTGACTGTCTTTTCCCACTCCGGTGAAATGGAAAACAATGCACTGCAGAGTACTGAGCTAAGTCTGGCCGAATCAGGGAAGCATGCCTAGGCAACGATTCCCATTGAGTAAACATTGAAAATGGGTGCTTTCTACCACAAACTTTCCAGCCTCCCGCAGTCCTCTGGCCCATCTCTGTGTCTTTGTTCTCAGGTGGACACAGAGTCCTTTATTGACTGTTAACACTAACCTGGTAAACCAAAGCAAACCCGAGCCTTTCTTGCTTGCTTACGATCAGGGAAAACACAGCAAATGCAGGTCCCTGCTTACGATCAATAAGCTGACCTTTGTTTCTAGGTCAGGCTTCTTGTTTTGCATAAGTAATACATTCTCATTTCCTTTATTTTTGCTGCAGGCCTTTGCCATTTGGAGACCCTGACAGGTGCTATCATGCCGACTGAAACCGCAGCTCTATCCAGCCTGCAATAAAAGAGGGTTAGGGAGGAGAATATTATGTTAAATAGCTAAATTTTCTCTCTCTGATTTTCATGAGCAAATACCTGGAAGATGTGGTGTTTTGTTTGGGTGACGAAGGGGGAGTTTTCCAAACATCTAAGGCAGGGGTGGGGAACCTTTCCCCTCCCCGGGGCCTCTTTGAAAATTAGTACAAGCTCTTGAGGGCTGCTTAGAGGTTGGTGGTGGTGGTGGAGCTCATGGGGTGTGAGAGTCCCGATTATGGATCTGTGGCACAGATCTGTCCCCTGTCCTAGTGTGCAGGCCCTCATCTTTTCTCCCTTACCCTGAACTCAGTTTTTCAGTGCTTGAGAGATAGGAGCTACTAGATTCAGGAACTGGAAAGGGGCCGCATAAAAACGTACTCTGGGCTGCTTTGGGCCCCGGCGCCAGAGATTCCCCACCCCCCCCTAACCTAAAGTATTGTGTAGTGGCTAAGTGCACAGTACCTGAACCAGGCAGTAGGGGGAGGCCTCGGTTCAAGTCTCACCTTAGCCAAAAACTCACTGGGTGACCTTGGGTCAGTTACAATATTCTTTCAGTCTAATGTATCTCACAATGTTGTTGTGAGGATTTAAAGTTGTGTTAATTAGTTCTATGTGAAGTGCTCCAAGTGCCATGGTGGGAGGCACTATATAAAAATACAAATTATTATTACTAAAGGTTATATAAGTGCCTAGCACCCACGGACTTCCAGTGAGGATTCATGCACCAAGTGCTATTTCCTTGCTTTTCAATCCCCAAATTTGTCCCAGACTTTTAATTTACAAAATTGGCTAGGTCCGTTATGTGGGGATTTTTGTTAAAAAATGGAATAACTGGTCTCTAGGTGGCCTATACACACATGTGAATCTGCCTACAGGAAACCTTCAATTTACATTGAAATAAAGCCAGTTTACAGAGAGTGGGGAAATCAGTCATGTCACTCAGGATGGAATACTGAATTTTTCATCTCTTTCATAACTGCAGTTTAGACCAATGAAAAAGCAATACTGCTAATACTGCTCGGTGACCCTGCAGCCAGTCGCTGGCCACCGATGCCTGTTCCTCTGTGTGTACACAGGCTTCTCGGGGAGGAGCCACATTGCTCGGATCCTGCGCTCCTCCCCCTTCTATGCCAGGATGTTCGATGGGGAGATAGCCCCGAACATGTTCAGGATGATCGAGAGTGTCTCCATGGCTCCGGTTGTCCTAGGGGATCCCGCTTACCCTCTGACCCCATGGCTGATGAGGTCCTATCCTGTTGCCTGTACCCCCGCTCGGGTGCTCTTCAACAAGCGCCTGGCCTCCGCGAGGTGCGTGGTGGAGAGGACCTTCAGCCTGCTCAAGATGAGGTGGCGCCTCCTGCTTAACTTCAACCTGCAGCACCCCTATCCTTGTCCTGGTGGCCTGTGTACTCCCTAACATCTGGGAGACTGGTGGGGCTGCCTTGGATTATCCCCCCCTGGACAGAGACTGAGTCGTGTGCCTCTGTACCAGCATGTTCAGGGTGGGGCCTTCAGGCAGATCACGGAGGAGAACCGTGACACCCTCTGCAGGCGCATAATTGCCCATATGGCTGGGGACTGACCGTTACCTATAGGCAGCCCCCTTCCAACTGCCCCGTATCCCTGTACACCGTGCCCAAATACACTGTGCTGTCTACCCTTGCTTCTGCCTCTGTCTTGTTTGACTGGTGACGTCGGAACCCTCCCCCTCCCCCCCGGTTCATTGGCCCGTGTGGTGCTGTTGCGAGTCCAGAATCCCCCATGCCATGGCAGGGCTGCCTGTTGTTGCACGCTACTAACTTGTTCTATTGTCACCCCATTGGACCTCTTGTGTGCTGTCCCCTATACTGGGGCCCAGTTGGCCATGGTGGTGTGTGCGCTCTCGCACACCATTCCAACCATGCTGTGATTGCATGGTATGGCACCCTGAGCTGTCCTGGTGGCGATGGCTGGCTGCCGTGTGCAGGGTGGTGGTAACCCTCGGTCCCTAGGTCTCCCCTTGCCATGACCACCCCCTGTTGGTGGGGATAAGCTGGTGATGGCATGATGTCCCACCTCATCACCCGTTACCTTATGCCTCTCCATCCCATTCAAGGTGGTTATCGGGTTTCTGCAGGGAGCGGTTCCATCCCTCCCTGTAGCCTGCAGTTCGTGCCCCTTGATCTGTGCCCTCCAGGTTGCACCTGTTCGATAGGGCATGGGTGTGAGCTGCTGGTCCTGCCCGCCCTGCAGTTGTTAGCACCCACCTCCCTGGCAGTAGCCACCACTGTGGTTTGTTGCTGGCTCCCTCACTTCATGTACATTCCCCTGTACAGACTCCAGGACATACAGATATGTTCAGTTAATGATTTTTATTTGGGGAATATTTACAGGGGCTGGAGTCATGTCTGTCGGGATCTTCCCCATCCCCTCTTCACAGCACCACCAGGGGCTGGCTCTCTGTGGGCCTTGGCAGGCGCTACCCACTGAGACCGTTGGCTGCCTGGCCCGGGCTCTCCTTCCTCCACCATCCGCTCCACTGCAGGGTTTGGTGGTTGCTCTGGTGGATTGGAGAAACAGCATTATTGGCAGCGGTTAGCCATTTACTGTGCCCCTGTTCTGGTGCTCCTGTTCCTGGCCTCCCTGTGCCCGTCACCACCTCCCATGCTACCTTACAGCCCTTCCTTGTTGCCAGGTGGGGGCCGAGCCCCATGTTCCCCCCTCCCCCATGTCGGTTGGCCACCACCTGTTCCCTTTGCTTACTTGCAAATGTGGGACGGCCTGCCTTGGCGGTTGGGTTACTGGGGGTGCAGGGATGATCTGGGGTGGTTGGGGGCCCGGGAGGGGGGTCGTGGAGGGGAACTGGGAGAGGGGCAGACTGGCTGGGGCCCCCCCTTGGTGGTGTTGGGGGGCCATGGGTGGGAGGTGGCCTTGGCTGGGGTAGGGATGCTGCTGTGGTAACCAGGGCTAGCAGACTACCTGACATGTTGGGAGCAGGCACACCCATGTCCTTGTGGGCTTCGCTTTTAAGGGCTCCCGGGCGGGTGTTCTGCATGACTCCTGGTGGGTGTGTCTGCTTGCAGGCTTCTGTGGGGCCTCTCTAGCTGTGCCTTGGTGGCTTCAGCAGACCCTTTCCGTGGGTGTTGGTGTTTTGCCGTTTACATGGATGGTTGGGTGTTAGAACACCCATCTCCACCCATGGAACATGCTGGCTCCTTCCTGGCTGCCCCGTGGGTGTTGATGGGTGTGGGTGGGTGGGTGGGTTGCGGGAGTGCGCACACCCACCCATTGACGTTCACACAGATGCTCTCCCACCCATCCGATGGGTGGTGTCCGTGTAAAAACGGCCTATCTTGGTAGTGGTGTTATTGTCTTTGCAGCTGATAGGAGCTATATAATAAGCCACCTCAACTGTTGCACCAGTTCCCTTTTCCGGCAGTTTGCTTTGATTCTGAGTTGAGGGGAAAAGTGCTACTAAGAGAAAACATTTCCATCATAATAAGTCCCTTTTCGCCAAAACGTGTCACAACATGAAATACAATTAAAACTGAGCAAACACCCACAGCCATGACATTCCGTTTTCTGCAGTGAAATTTATTGTGATTCACCAAGGCGGAACAGAAGAGAAGAATATATTTTTAGAACATTGTGAGCCCATTACTGAACAAACTTACATTCTGTAGCTCAGAACTTCACAGATATCTCAACCGGCACCAGCGTCCCCACCCCGGCCCCCTGTCCAAATACAATTCTTAGTACTGCATGATTGGTTACAGTGGAAGTATGTAGGCTTTAGGCCACCTTTACAAAAAATTATTTATTTATTGTTCATATTGTGCCGTGATGTGCCTAGCGCTGCACAGTACTGAATTAGAGACAGGTCCCTGCCTAGAGGGGCTTCCAATCAAGGATGGATGAGGGAGGAAAGTCAAAGAAGAGGGGAACATAGGGAAAGACAGGGAAATATTCAAGAAGTTGTAGGTGCATGTGTTTAGCTTAGTTACAAAGAGAAGAGGGGGACCTTGGTGGATAAGTGAACAATCTATTGGGGTGATGACCTGAGCTGGGGGAAGCCAGATGGAAAAAGTATGTTTTTGGGAGGGAGAGATCAGAGCATAGGTTCTCAGGGTGGGAGTTACAGACATAATTCTCCAAGCAAGGCTGCTCTACTTCCCATCACTCCCAAAAATTGTTCTAGAGTTGGGAGATCATAGGGTGCTGACTGCTCCTGGAGCCAGGAATTTGACTAGATGGATTACAGGCAGCGATTTAACGTGACAAACCCTACATACTTAACATGTTTCCGTGTATGGATAGCAGTACTATGAGTTGTTGCAACCATGCTAATGCCTGAGATAGTAGAAAATGCCGTTTTTATTTTGTGTGTGGCTCTGCGTAGTCTGCAAGTCCCTTGCAGACATTTTTTTATGTAATACATTTCAGCCAGAGCAAAAAATGAAGTGCTTTTTCTTATTGGTGTCATTGTTTTGCGTTACGGTCTTGTCCAAACAGGACTGGGAAGTCATTATCATAAACTGTGTAAGCACCCAAAGAGACACTATAAGTACACCATCTAATTTAAGACAAATCCTAGAAAGTGAGTGCAAATATCACCATGGAGAGGAAGGATAACAGTGACACAGAGACCAGCTAGCCTGTAGTCCAGGGCAGGACAGATCTTGAGGAGGATAGCACAGGTGAGAGAGACTTCATACCCACGTTTTAGGAAAGGGTTTCATCCATAAGGGGAAAGAGAAATTGGGAGAAGTGAACAACCCAGGCTAGAAACCTTGGCTGAGTCAAGAGGGCAGGAATGACCTGTCAAAAATAAGAGCAAACAGGGGAAGGCCAAGTTGAGAGATGTGATTTATGCGTGAGGAGCAACTGCTCCCTGAGTCCATGGGGAGCACTTATGACATCAGTTCCTTTCGTGCTCTGAAGAAAGGGTTCATGATGCTTGACAAGTCAGCAGAGCATTCTCTCTGCAGCTTGCTAATAAAGGGGTTTGTCTCTGTTTAAACCTACAACTGAAGTGTCTGTGCCTCCTTTGGAAAGGGCCAAACAACCCCACTAACACCACAGTCTAGGAGGGGGTAGTCTGCCCCACTTTTTCATGCAGGTTGATTAACTATTTCACACAGGGATAGAAATCCCTATGCCAAACACTTTTCTAAATCTTCCAGTCAGGGTTCTCTATTGAACTACATGTAGTCTAGGATGCCATTGGGAAATATTACTTGTTAATCTTGGAGTGTCATACCTTGGCAAACAAAACACCAAGAAACACTTTGCAGTCACTGTTCTTTTTGGGAAGCAGTTTGATATTTTGCATATCTGATGGGATTGAATTGGTAAAACCTCTGTGCATAATAAGTTAGCTTCTTCAATGCATGGGGCTCCAGTGCCACCGCTGGTTGTTGCCTTCGTTTTATCCAGCAGATAACATTGACATGTTTAAAGTCACTTTCATTATACAATGATCGTATCTTGATATTCTGCTAAAATGAGACCATGTGCTAACATTTTGTGTTTCTAAGCCAGCTCCTCTTCCTGCTTACAACACCTCCAAGCGAAATGGATCGGAAATATACAGACAGATGGCAAAGAATTCAGACTTCTTTCCAGTATTCCATTCCTTTATTGACTTCCCAAGAATCAGGTAATTTCAAGATGCAGTATCCTGCTATCTGCATTAGGGATGGGTGAACAGAACCGAGTTTGGAAATTCGGTTTGGTTCGGTTCAGTTCGGAAATTTGGTTCGGAAGTTTGGTTCGGTCGACCGAACTATTCAAGTTCGGTCCGAACTCCGTACTTCCGAACAAAGTTCGGAAATTCAAACCCCATTGAACTAAATGGAATATTATCTTTTACGGATGGGTGAACAGAGCCGAGTTCAGAAATTCAGTTCGGTTCGAAAATCGAGTTCAGTTCGGAAGTTCGGTTCGGTCGACCGAACTGGTCGAGTCCGGTCTGAACTCTGAACTTCCAAACCGCATTCACCCATTCCTAATCTGCATGGTTTCCCCCCATTCCAGTTTGCTCCTGCCTTAGGACTCTACATGTAGGAAAACATGATCCCTGACTTGAATATTATTTTCTCTCTGCCCCTATAAAACTATGTAAGTCAATCAGGACACATCACAGTATTTTTCTGCAATACTTCAGAGTTGACATGATGGTATATTAAGTTAATTAAGTTGATATACTAAGTGAACAAGTTGTAATCAATCAAGACGTTCCAGTTCAAAAATAATTTAACTTCCATAAACAATCTTACAAGATAAGGGACAGCTAGAAACTATGAAATATGATATGTAATATAAGGGCAAGATTTTCAAAACCTCTGTTTAAAAAGATTAGCTTTTCAAAAAATGGAAAACAAATTGGAAGGAGGAGGATAATGTGATGCAGCAATAGAATTTTATAAATTACTAGTGACTTTATTCACTTAACTCATTTTGGGACACTAAAGGTTGTTGTAAGGTTACTGACCTGTTAGTGGTGGAAGCTTTCCTGCAATATTGATGAAGTGAACATAAAACAAAGCCAAGTTACTGAAATTCAAATCCTTATTTAATGTGGTTGGCTTGTCAAAAGAGATGCAGCTTGCCAACTCAGCTTCTGACAGCCAAGAAGGAACAGGAATACCATTTTGTGAAATGTTAGCACATAGCCAGAAGGAAGCATTGCCCTGCCCAGATCTAAGCAGCAGCTGCTGTCTTGCAGAGTTAATTCCATATTTAGCTAGGGTTCTGAGATGCTGATAAGAGCTTGGAATATGATTCAGGGGCACCTGAGATAGAAAACCAAATCAGTTTGGTGTAACTGTCCTCATTGGCTATCGGGCATAGCTAGGTGAGAATGGACCCCCCTACTGGGGCAATCCACTCCAGTGTGCATATGCATTGTACATGCATGTGGGCCCGTCAGGCATGTGGGCACAGGTGCAGCTGCACCTATTATAGCTACACACCTGTTAGCTATTATTTAGACTGGGTGTTAACTGTCCCACCCAGGGGAGGGCTTCCCCCAGCTGGGGTAAGCTCCGGCCACGGAAACAAATGTTCTTGGCTGCTGGGCCCAGTCTCCACCCCAGGCAGGGTTTGTACTGGGGCCACATCTGGCGGGCCTGGAACAAATGTGTCCGTGTGATGCTGGCCCGGGCAGGCACGTGCAGGCCCTACAGGGCAAGAATCACATTTATTAATACCCTATTTGGCAGTTATGTTCTTTGTAGGTCTACCCTTGTGAATGAAGTGGACACCTTGACAATGTTAGCACTGCACTGATGAAGGAAGCTAAATTTACCACTATAGTCTAGTCTATTTGGGGCGATTATATGTCCTTCAGTACTACGGTGTCTGAACACCTCACAATGTGACATGTATTTATCTCCGCTATACCCCTGGGAGGTAGGAAGTATTAACAACTCCATTTTAGAGAGAGAGGGCCCCCCCCAGGCTCAGAGAAATGAAGTGATTCCCCCGCTGTTCCAAAAGAAGTCTAGGGTAAGGCAACAGGGGAATAACAATGAGGCAGTGTTGGGACAGGCCTTCTCCCTAAGCTTTCTCAGGAGGAGACTCCCCTCAGATTTGAAGCTCCCACCACATAAATCTCCTACCGCCACTCTCCCAGCCCAGGTGGAGTGGGGAGGGGGCAGAGCTAGATGTAGCTACAGTAAAGCGGCAGGAGGGTGGCCAAGATCCAGGCAAAGGAAGAGGATTTCCTGTCAGGGCAGCAAGCACCATGGTGGTTTTCTGGGATAAAGAACATGGAGTCGAGGAGGAGAAAGTGTTTGAGGGGAGAAAAGGGGTGGTAGTAGTGGCGACAGCCCAACTGTTTAGGGTGTCTGGTGAGCAGTTCATCCTTCCTCACACAGAAAACACCTTGTTATGGTCTTTCTCCTCTGGGAATTGGCTGTATGTGCTTAGTCTCAGGACCCATCCTTCTCCTTTGTATATTCAGTCCAGGTAAATACTGCAATGCAGTAACCTTGAGAGACTGATGGTACCAACAGCCGTGATTATGATAGTATCATGATACTATCAATTATACAAAATATTGAAACATGAAGTCTCTTTTCTGGTTATTTTCTGCCCTGTCTTGAGGTCCAGTCCCAAGAGTCCCTTTGTGGCAAAAATCCCCATGCTTAGCCTTGCTATTGCCCAAAGCACACGTGTCTGTGAGCACATAGAAATCTAGCCACATGGCAATCTAGTCACATTCCTGAACCAGGTGGGCCTTCTGGCTTGCGAGGTCGTCATGGCTCAGGTATTCGCAGGTAACTTCACCCTGATTGGTCAGACTCTTGGCCCCCTGATTGGGGCATAGACCAGGTGACCTATGAACCAATCCCAGCAGAGATGGGATAGGACCTTAAAAGGGACAGACTTCCCATTCGCTCTCTTTTGCTCTGACCTTCGCAACCTCTGGACCTCCACCAGCCGGAACTAAGGACTGTACCCCACATGGTTGTAACCTCACCATTCTCAATATGTGGAGAGAAACTGTAAGTAGTATAGGAGCTGCTATCTGCCAATTACCAGCAAAGAAACAGTTTTAGACAGTTGCAATCCAAATGGGTCCACACACCCACTGAACTGGACTTTTGAACTTGCTCAAGGGCTTATCCTGCCTTCTTACCCTTTAGTATCTGTTAGTACCTTTTTTTTTTTTTTTTTTTTTTACCATAACCAGCAAAGTCTGTCTTTCTTTGGTTCTCTTTTACCCTACTGGGTGTGTGTTCATGTGCTCTCTGTCAAAAAGATGCCTGCTAAAGCACAGCTACCAAACTGGGTACAGCATTCACCCTAAATTCTCAATGGCTTTTCCAGCCAGGGCAGCTTCTGACCAAGATAAGCAAAAGGGGTGCCCTTGGGAAGCTGCAAGCGGGTAACAACCTGGAGTTTGTATAACTCGGACTGAGTGGACTCTTGAGGTGAATTATGAGTTTGAGTGGTGGAAGCAGAACGGAGATTTTTTTCTGGGGTTTGCTAGCTGTTGGGGCCCCAGGAGCAGAGTTTTGACCAACACAGTGAGGTGGGTGGCTCAGCCTTATAGTGCCCCCTATTGTGCTTTGTCACACTCTTAGCTTAACCAGCAATTACCCGAGCAAAGAAAAACTCAAGGGTATTTCAAATTCTAAAAGCATTTCATTTTTTAAAAAAGCAACTAAAATGTAAACTGGCATTTGAGATTAATTTCATTCCATCTTATTAGCAGTTGATTTTTCTGCCTCCAGATGGACAGTTTTACTGGGTGAACATCTCTCACACAGGTTGTATGTTTGGGTTTAATGGATAACAATTTCCAGACCTAGCGGGAGGAGGGATCTGTGGAGAGAAAGCTACTCTGTATTGACAAAGGAAATCATGCTCCTTTGTATGAGTTAATTAGATTGGGTTAGTGTAACTCACAAGCCCGACCTTCCCTGTTGTCTCATTTTATTGGACTGTGGCACTTGTGGGTACAGCAAAAGAAAAAAGAGAGAAGACAGAGTACAGATCAGAGTAAAAATTGGTGTGTCTATCAGCATAGTTTGCCCCTATTATATTCATCTCCTTCTAGGGTTTGAAGGTGTATGTGAAATAATAAGGCAGGCACCAACAAAACTGAGTGGAATGAGGACAAAGGATTAGGTACCAAAGAAACTGAGTCCAATGACAGGGAGGGGCAAGGAAATGACTGGAATGACAGGAGGAAGGCGGGATAATGACAAAGTTCCCCTTGGAAAAACGTCTTCACAAAACTGAAAGGATCATATGAAAACCAGTCATCGCATTCCACCATGTTCTTGCCTCTTGGATGTTCCCCTGCCTCTTTCTTCTATCCCTGAAATTCAACCAGAACCACATGAGACTGTACAACATCTTTACTGCTTAAATGGCATGGACATTAAGGCAGGATGCCTTAACTTACAATTTCCGTGCTTTTTGTTGCATGATTGAACTTGTAACTGCCTCAACCTCTTCCTGAAACAGACAGGGGTTTTCTATTTGTGAGCAGTCTGGGCAGATATTCACATCTGGCCTTTTGTGATGCTGAAATAGGAGGTCTACATTCAGAAGTGAACAATATCTGCCCAGACTTGCATAGTTTGGGAATCCCTGCCTTAGACTTAGGGATATATGAAACGGAGGGGGGGGGGAGGTGTCTCAGGAAAAAGGTTTGGGACCCCCTGTATAACAGCAGACAGTTCAGATAGCAACAAACAAACAAACAAACCCATGTAAGGTGTAGTAAATATCCAATGAGATTGTGGCCCCATGCACAGGTGGTGTGACTCGACTTCCCATAGTTTGGGAACCCCCACCTTAGGGATTTTTACTCAAACCAAAGCTCTCTCTAGGCCACTATCCTGTCTCTGGTGGTGGCCAACAAGTGTGCAATAACAGCACACGGATAGATTACTCCACCTCTACTATTCACACCCAGCTTCCAGGAGTCACAGGTCTCAGCCCTGCTAACAGCTATGATGGAGGTACCTTCCATGAACATTTTTTTTAAACTCAGTTATATTTTGGCCTCCTTCCAGTGTTTAATTTGTAAAAAATAAAATAAAAAAAAATTGCTAGGGTCAAAGTCTGCCCTAGAAGCCATGCCTCCCGCCCCAACAATTGTCAGAGCAGGGAAATGAACCCTAGCAACCCAACCAATGGGCTAATCGACCTCTCTATGGCTGAATGTATAAAGGTGTTCTTGTGATTTAATCTGTATTGAAGACCCCAGTGCAGGGGATGAAGCAGGAAGGTCATTAAGAAAACCAAATAAAACTTTTCTACCTTTCATTTTCAATCCCAAAATGACCAGTATCAGCCTTTCCCTGGTCTTTCACATTGTGAGGTGCACTCTCCTACTGAGAACAGTTCCCAGGGCTCAGTCACTCTTGAATTTGATTGCTTAGGGTATTTTCAGACGTTACAAGACCAGGCTCAACCACAGTCAATACCCTGTGGTGTGGAATGGCCTCGTAACGTCTGTTGGGGAACCAGAAGTTCCCCCCCAGATGTTAACCACGGTCATTCGCGGTGGGGAATCACATTCACCACGCAATCGGCGGAACCGGTACCAATCGCATGGTGAATGTGATTCCCTGCTGCGATGAAGGGGCCCGTCTCGTCTGGACGGAAACAACGGCCCAGAATTCCCAGCAGGATTCCGAGCTGTGGTCAACTCGGGTGGGCGTTGTGGCCACATTGGCCGTGGCGCCCACCCGTCTCCCTAGAAGGCGGGTGGTGGTGGAGCGTGGGGGGGCGGGGCCGTGCGGCCGCACGTTGCGCCGCGCAGCCCCGGCCCCTCCCCGATTCCCTGGCGGGATGAGCCGGCACGTCTGTTGGACGTGACGGGCTGATTCCGGCGGGGAATCTGAAGAGTGGTTCTGGGGCGGGACAAATGCCGCCCCGTCTTGTCTGAAAATATCCTTAGACTGAACCCTGGCAAGCCCCCCACCCCCACCGATTAAGCCCTGTCTCCTTCACAGTATCCCTTGATGCTGAATCTCCCTGAGTCCTGAGGCATTTACATAGCACTCCCTACAGCCTTTGCACTGATTTCAGCTCAGTCCTCACTTTCCATCTTACCTGCTAGAGAGCTAGTCTAGAAAGTTAATTAATACTGATTTGGTTAATTTTGGTTGAGAGTGAATCTTCCTGAATTAATACAACCCTGTAAGTTTTTGGCATTAATAAACCCGTGTCTCTCTCCTACACTTTATCCTTGCTGTTGCCTGCAGAACACACCTCCCACTTCCTTTCATTCTAGGACATTGTTTAGCAGCCTTGGTGTTAATTCTGGCCCTGCTCCTGCTTGTAGTACATGTGTGGACACTGGATAGTCCAAACAAATCTAGTGGGATTGTTCCTGTGATTTTTTTTTATTTTTTATTTCAGTGGAACCTATGCTGGTGTACTGCCTTGAGGATAGGTTATTTAGTGATTCAGCCATACTCACTTCCTGCAGCAAACTCATTCGTATTGTTACGTGCAGACTCCCTTCCTTGGTAGTGCAGAATGAGCTGCCCTGAGTTCAGGACCTGCCAGATGTTCAGAGTGTCAGCAGGCCAATGATGTTCAGTAAGCAAGCAGTGCACATTGGTGCTGAGTGAGGTGGTTTAGGACTCTGAAGTGTCTAGATGCCATTGTGATGGGCATGCTGCAAGTTGCCTAGAGAGAGTGGGAGACTTGCAGTGGGCTTTTAGAAATGTTAAATAGTGTCTATAAAACAATGCCTCCTGGCTTATATGGAGAACACAATAATTTATTTGAGTTTCAGGGCTTACAGCCAAATGTTTCAATAGGACAAAGGCTGAAATTGGCTAGAAAAGCTCATTATAAACAGGCACACTTGGAAGGCAATTTGTAGAGTAGGCAACAATTAACAGGCTCTTAAGTATTTCATCCCTCTTTAGAGTGGCCTCAAATTATACCGATATTTTGAGCTGCTGTCAAGCCACAACAGGTAGCACATAAAACACCGATGTGTAGTATTTAATTCTACACCTGCACAATTCTTTGATACTTAGATGTGTATGAGGGGTATTGCTAGAACTCCAGTTAAAAGCTATGCAAAAAACATATAGTGCGGTGGGCTGAGGGTGTTCTGGCACAGAGCAGCCAGGCTAGATTGGACCCAAAGGTGTAATGTAGCTAGGCACTAGTTATTGAACACCACCATGTTAAAGCCCTGAATCTCCTTTACACTCTGTAAATAGCAATAACATAAGAGAGTGATGACAAATGACTCATCTCCACTAGAGCACAGGGCAGGGGTGGAACCTTTTTCTCCCACGGCCCACTCTGAAAATCAGTACAAGTGCTGAGGGATGCATAAAGTTCGGGGTGGAAGATGAGGGTCTAGATCACGGATCTGTCCGCAATGCTTGTGCGCATGCCCTCATCTCTGCTCCCTTACCCTGAACTCTGCTCTCGGTGCTTGGGAGTAGGAACTGGAATGGAAATAAAAACTAGCCACAGGTTGTCTTTGCCCCTCAGGCCTGAGGTGTCCCAGACCTCCATGCTGTAGAGGCAGCAGATGTGTTCGTCTGGAGTCACACACATGAAGAGGCAGGATAGCACCCGAGAGACTAACTGGTAAAAGGAGACCTGAGTTTTCATAAGCTAACTTCTTTCACCAGTTAGTCTCCAAGGTGCTATCCTGCCTCTTCTCATTTGTCCCCTATCCGTGTGTGCATGCCCTTATCTCTGTTCCCTTCCCCTGTGCTCAGTCTACCCCCTAGAAGTGGCATTTTTCCTTCTATAGGATTTTTCACCTGACATTATGCTTTGAACCTGGGCTTGTTGGAACATATTTAAGCAATTTGTTTGGCCTCCAAACCCATTTACTGTCATCCTTAGCCCACATGCTGACTCTGAGGGAAGGGGTCAACTGAGATTATAATTTCTGTGAGGTAGATACTGGCTTGCTGCTAGAGACCACCAAGCCATTTACAAGACAAATGAACAATAGGCAGATGGGAACTACTTCAATCGGCAACAGCTTGGACTGGATTTGAACTACCATAGCAACCCAGGGCTGGATCCTGCAAAGCATTGAGTTCTTTAGGCTGACCCATTTGTGCTTATACTTAATTTTAAACTTGTGAACAGTTCCATCTAAGTCAATACTAACCATTCCTCCCAACATTTCAAGTGGCCAAAGAGGGCGGCACAAATTGATACTCTTAATTAATAAGGCGTGCCAAGTGAGAATTTGAAGAGAGATTTGCTAAGGAGGCAAAAACTAATAATAAAAACTTTAAGTACATCAGAAGCAAGAAGTCTGCTAGAGCCTCAGTTGGGCCATTAGATGACCAAGCATTAAATGGAGCGCTCAGGGAGGATAAGATCTTTGAAGAGAAGCTGAATGAATTATTTGCTTTGGTCTTCATTGCTGAGGATGTTGGGGAGATACCCTTGCCGGAACTGTTCTTTGTAGGTCACGGATCAATATGACTCTGGAAGAGGTTCTAGAGCAAACTGAGAAACTAAACAGTAACAAAATCCCTGGGACCAGATGGTATTCAACCAAGGGTTCTGAAAGAACTCAAATATGAAATTGCAGATCTACTACTGGTAATTTGTAACCTATTGCTAAAATCTGCCATGTACCTGAGAATTGGAGGGTAGCAAATGTAATGCTGATATTTAACAAGCGCTCTAGAGGTCCCAGAAACAACAGAGCAGTGAGCCTGACATTGGTGCTGGCAAACTAGTGGAAACAGCTGTGAATAACAGAATTTTGGGGGCATATTGATAAACACATAATAATGGAGAAGAGTCAACATGGAGTTAGGAAAGGGATGTCGTGCCTCACTACTCATCTATTGGAATTTTTGAAGGTGTAAGCATGTGGATAAGGGTGAGACAGTTGATATAGTGTATCTGGATTTTCACGAGGTGTTTCACAAGGTCCCTCATGAATCATGAGAGACTCTTGAGGAAATTAAATAGTCATGGGATAGGAGGCAGTGTCCTGTCATGGATCGTTAAAGGATAGGAAGCAAAGAGTAGGGCTAAACGACCAGTTTTCACAACACAGAGAAGTAAATAGTAGAGAGCCCCAGGGATCTGTACTAGGACCAGTGTTGTTTAATCTATTTTTTTAATGATCTGGAAAAGGGAGTAAAAAGGGAACTGATCAAATCTGTAGATGAGACGAGTTATTCAAGGCAGTTAAAACACGAGTGGACTGTGAAGAATTTGCAGGAGGGTCTTGCAAGCCTAGATGACTGGCCATCTTAATGGCAGATGAAATTTAATGTTGACAAGTGCAAAGAGATGCACGTAGGGGAAAATAACCCAAACTATGCGTACACAACACTGGGTTCTAAATGAGGGTTTACCACTCAGGAAAAGGATCTTGGAGCCATTGTGGACAATACACTGAAATCCTCAGCTCAACGTGTGGTGGCGGTAACCCAAAAAGCAAGCAGGATGTTAGGAATAATTTGGAATGGGATAGAGAATAAAACAAAAAATATCTTAATGCCACTATATAAATCTATAGTGTGACCACACCTAGAATATTATATGCAGTTCTGGTCAGCTGCAACTAAAAAAAGGATAATAGAATTAGAAAAGGTACAGAGAAGGGCAACAAGGATGATAAAGGGTATAGAACAGCTCCCCTACAAAGAGAGGCTCGATAGGTTAGGGTTGGAGAAGAGATGACAGGGGATATCCAGCCGATGTGGTGGAAGTCTTGGGGTCTGTGAGAGCTACCTGTTGTGAACTTGATCCATGCCCATCCTGGTTGGTGAAAGCCTCCAGGGAGACGCTGGGGATGGTGCTGGTGAGGGTGGTTAACGCGTCCTTGCAGCAGGGGAGGTTGTCACCTAGCCTCAAGGAGGCTGTGGTGCACCCCCTGCTGAAGAAACCATCATTGGACATGGACGCGCTCGCCAGCTACCGACTGGTCTCTAACCTTCCCTTTTTAGGGAAGGTTATTGAGCGAACGGTGGCGATCTAGCCTCCAGGCGCATCTAGACATAATCGGTTTCCTGGACCCTTTTCAATCTCAGTACCGCCCCGGCTATGGCACCGAGACGGCGTTGGTGGCCCCGGCCATAACACCTGTGCTCCAGATGCTGTACTGGCTGTCAATAGTGTGCCAAGCCAGGTTCAAGGTTTTGGTATTGATCTATAAAGCCCTTCACGGTCTGGGGCCCTCATACCTCAGGGACCTCCTCGTCCTCTGCTCCCCAGAGTGGCTCCTTTGGTCTGCCAGGGGTGCCTTCTTGAAGGTCCCCCGTGTTAAACGGGGGGCCACAATGGGGAGGGCATTCTTGGTGGCCGTGCCGCGCCAAAGGAATTCCCTCTTGGAGGAAGCTGTCCTGGCCCCAAGCCTTTTAACATTCCAGTGAATTTGCAAAACCTGGCTGTTTGCCCAGGCCTTTGGGGAGGGAGATTGGGAGGGAGGGAGGGAGGGTTAGGTTTTTTTTTTATCCCCCTCCACCCTTATTTATTTATTAATTATTTTTATGTTCCCTAGTCATGTTTTCATTGCTGTAATTTTATGTGTGTTTTAAAATGTTTTATAATTGTAATTGTATTTTTATTTTTGAGACTGTTAGCCGCCCAGAGCTGTTTCAGAAGGGGCGGGGTATAAATGTGATTAAATAAATAAATATGATAGATGTTTTAAAATCATGAGCGATGTGCAATGAGTAAATAGGGAGCTGTTATTTACCCTCTAAATAATACTAGAACTATGGGACACTCCATGAAACTAATTGGTGGTTGATTTAAAACAAAAGAAAGTATTTTTTTGTACTCAATGCAAGTCGTGGAATTTGTTGTCAGCTGATGTGGTGAAGGCCAGTTGTAGAGCTGGGTTTAAAAAGGATTGGATAAGTTCTTGGAGAGCAGGTCGATCAACCAGTGGTGTAGCTATCAGGGTGTGTGTGTGTGTCAGTTGCGTCCAGGTCCAGGGTCCTATGGGGGGCCCAGAGCTGGCCGGAAGAACTTTAAAGTTTTAGGCTTCTCCTCCTGGCTGCTGCTGGGGCTGAGGTCTGGTGGGACTTGCCAGGGGCCGGGGGAGTGCAGGTGAGAGTAGCAGTGGGAAAGAGGAAAGTGCTTGAGAGTGCCTGTTACAACGNTGAGAGCTACCTGTTGTGAACTTGATCCGTGCCCGTCCTGGTTGGTGAAAGCCTCCAGGGAGACGCTGGGGACGGTGCTGGTGAGGGTGGTTAACGCGTCCTTGCAGCAGGGGAGGTTGTCACCTAGCCTCAAGGAGGCTGTGGTGCACCCCCTGCTGAAGAAACCATCATTGGACATGGACGCGCTCGCCAGCTACCGACTGGTCTCTAACCTTCCCTTTTTAGGGAAGGTTATTGAGCGAACGGTGGCGATCTAGCCTCCAGGCGCATCTAGACATAATCGGTTTCCTGGACCCTTTTCAATCTCAGTACCGCCCCGGCTATGGCACCGAGACGGCGTTGGTGGCCCCGGCCATAACACCTGTGCTCCAGATGCTGTACTGGCTGTCAATAGTGTGCCAAGCCAGGTTCAAGGTTTTGGTATTGATCTATAAAGCCCTTCACGGTCTGGGGCCCTCATACCTCAGGGACCTCCTCGTCCTCTGCTCCCCAGAGTGGCTCCTTTGGTCTGCCAGGGGTGCCTTCTTGAAGGTCCCCCGTGTTAAACGGGGGGCCACAATGGGGAGGGCATTCTTGGTGGCCGTGCCGCGCCAAAGGAATTCCCTCTTGGAGGAAGCTGTCCTGGCCCCAAGCCTTTTAACATTCCAGTGAATTTGCAAAACCTGGCTGTTTGCCCAGGCCTTTGGGGAGGGAGATTGGGAGGGAGGGAGGGAGGGTTAGGTTTTTTTTTTATCCCCCTCCACCCTTATTTATTTATTAATTATTTTTATGTTCCCTAGTCATGTTTTCATTGCTGTAATTTTATGTGTGTTTTAAAATGTTTTATAATTGTAATTGTATTTTTATTTTTGAGACTGTTAGCCGCCCAGAGCTGTTTCAGAAGGGGCGGGGTATAAATGTGATTAAATAAATAAATATGATAGATGTTTTAAAATCATGAGCGATGTGTAATGAGTAAATAGGGAGCTGTTATTTACCCTCTAAATAATACTAGAACTATGGGACACTCCATGAAACTAATTGGTGGTTGATTTAAAACAAAAGAAAGTATTTTTTTGTACTCAATGCAAGTCGTGGAATTTGTTGTCAGCTGATGTGGTGAAGGCCAGTTGTAGAGCTGGGTTTAAAAAGGATTGGATAAGTTCTTGGAGAGCAGGTCGATCAACCAGTGGTGTAGCTATCAGGGTGTGTGTGTGTGTCAGTTGCGTCCAGGTCCAGGGTCCTATGGGGGGCCCAGAGCTGGCCGGAAGAACTTTAAAGTTTTAGGCTTCTCCTCCTGGCTGCTGCTGGGGCTGAGGTCTGGTGGGACTTGTCAGGGGAGTGCAGGTGAGAGTAGCAGTGGGAAAGAGGAAAGTGCTTGAGAGTGCCTGTTACAACGTGGGAGGTACGCACATGTTGGTATGCCTCCCCTTCCTCTTGCTGCTTGAGTCTGCCTGCAGTCATGCTCTCCATCCATCCTGCTGTGAGTCCAGCTTGGGGCCCTGGCTGGGCCTGCCCCCTCTGCTCTTTGGTGGTGCGTGCCACTGGCAGCGGCTTGGAGGCTGCTGGCTTCAGTGCAGAGCCTCAGAGGGACTCGGGGAAGGGCTGGCTGTCGAGTTGGATGGATTGGGTACTTCTCCCAAGGAACTGAGACTGGCCACTGTCAGAGACAGGATACTGGGCTAGATGGACCATTGGTCTGACCCAGTATGGCTCTATTTATGATGATCTTATTTACCTTTCCTGGTAGGCAACCAGGAACAAGGTGCCTGAGGCAGGGGCGTAGCAAGGTTGAGAAGGGCCTGGTTCAAGCCTTAGTTATGGGCCCCTAATGTGCACGCGGGCAAAGCATGCGCATATGCTCCAAAACCCCAAAGTGGGCAGAACTTAAGGGAGGGGTGGGGCTTAAGGGAGAGGGAGGGGCCTGCCTGTCCCTGGCGTCCATCTAAGCGCCGCATGGAACCTTATGGCTGGCAGAGCTCTAGGGAGGGGCTTGTACATTGTAGGTGGAGCCTCCAAAAATCCAGCAACAA
>QEPC01007715.1:112182-124258 GCA_003113815.1 Sphenodon punctatus | reverse complement strand
TGGAGGGCACAAGGTAAGGGGGATGGGGCACACTGGAGGTTTGGGGGGGCAGGAGAGAAGAGGGGTACACTGGTGGCTTGGGGGGGCAGGAGAGAAGAGGCTGGGGGGCAGAAGAGGGAAGGGGGATGGGGGCACACTGCAGGCTGGGGGAAGGGAGGGCCGGCCAGAGGCATCATGGTCCTGTGGCGAGGGGGCTTCCCGACGCCGCCCGGAGTGGGGATGCTGTTCCCAGGGCGGTCCTGCCCTGGGTTCAGTGTCCTGACTCCGCATGGCTGGGGCCCCACCACCCCCTCCCTGCGGGGCCATGATGCCTCCAGCCAGCCCTGGGCCCCCATAGGCACGGGCCTGGGTGCAACTGAGCCCCCCCGCGCCACGGTGGCTACGCCCCTGGCCTGAGGCTTGAATACCAATCTTTGTCTTTCTCCCTGAAAGAGGAACTTTGATCCCTGAAAAGACGATGATCCCTCAACACAGAGATGGTTGGGAGATATGAGTAACAATGTCCATGCTTATGTGTTTCATTGGACCAAATTAGCATGCTCACTACTTTGCAGGATCAGGCCCCTAGAGCTGAAGGTCTCTACAGCCTTTTACCCATGCTCTAAAAGCCTCTCAGTCTCTCAATTTGTTGCCATTTTAATTATATTGAGAGAATTCTTTTCTCACTTGTAAGCACAGTCCATTTCAAATGTTAATGCTACCTCATGCAAAGAACTCCCACTTCCTTTCTGGTGCCAGCCTACGCAGGTAGGAGACAGACCATTAGTGATAACCTTTTCCTGTTCCATGTTGGCAGCTGTTTTCACAGCTGATTTCTTCCACTGCTGCAGTCTATAAAGCCTACCAAACAAAGGAAATGCTGGATCTAATAATAATTGCAGTCATTTTATTTTTAAAGCACGCAGTCCACCAAAAAGCTCTGATGTGGCCTATTTAAAATGCAGTGCAACTTAAATCATATTTGGTGCTATCTTTAGTGTATAGAGAGTACAAACAATATGGCTTTATGCTGCAGGCATTGTGGCAAAGCATGAAGCTGCTAACACACAGTAACCACAAAATGGTCCCCTCTGCAGAAGGAGAAATGTTTAATCTGGAGCCAGCTGTCTGATATCCATTGGTGGACAATGCAGGAGTTTTGTTCATTAGCAGCAGATAGTGTGCAAGATGTTCTTTTTGTGATACAATAATGGGGTGCACAATGTGTACCAATTCAGTGGAAATACCGTATCACTTTAGTACAGAGGTTTCCAACTAGGGTGCCAGGGCACTGTGCCTCAGCAGGTTGCCAGGTGTACCCTGAAAATTTGGGGAAATTACAGTTTCTCAGTGATCATGCCCTTTACCAAGGCTATAGCTGTAATTGGGACAGACAGTGCAGCTGCACTGGGCCTCATAAACCTAGGGAACCACACTCCTTGTTGGAGCTGCATCTCCAGCTGTGGGGAGCTAGAGGCACCCGATTCTATATTCTCCAGCAGGGCCCATTCCAGCCGAGCTAGGCCCATGCATGCCACAGCTGTTGAGCAATATTAAATCAGTATTGATTACAATGAGTTGAATGGATAATTTAATAGGCCATCCACTTCATTTTGGGTATCTTCACACTGGCGCGGGGGTGCACAACCTCTGAGCAAGTCCGGGATGCACCCCTGCATCTGCCTACTTGCAGCTGTGCTCTGGGCCCTGCTGCTGGAGCCCACAGTCTGCCCACGTGGTGTCCCTCCCCCACACCATAGCATTTCTAGGGCAACCTCTAGCTGAGATTGGGGCTGTAGTGTCCGTCTGCCTCTGGACGGTGCCCGAGGGTTGGAATGCCCACTCTGCTGATGGTGCTCTGGCATGTTCAGAGCACTGCTGGCAGGGCAACCTCTGAGCAGGGACAGCCTACCCCATTCGCTTGCACATCTGGTAGACTGCCTTTAAACAAACAGTTTGCCTGGGGGTGAAGTGGGGCAGTTGTCCATGGCTTTGGTGACATTTTTATTTATTTTATTTTATTACAAAACCTTTACCCTGCCCCTTCTGCTCCAGGCAGCTCTGGGCGGCTTACAACATAAAATAAATAAAAACATAGAAAACTAAAAACACAATTAAAACACATTAACACACATTAAAAGGAAGGCACTGAACAATAAATCCCCCACCTCCCTAACCCACTTCCCCCACCCTACACCTCAACTCCCTCGCCAAACGCCTGGTGGAAAAGCCAGGTCTTACTCCTATGCCGGAAAAAGCGGATGTCCGGGGCCATCCAGAGCACAGGGCTCCAGAGCATGGGGAATGAGACTATCCCACAGGTAAGTCGGGCCTAGACCATGTAGGGCTCTATAGGTCAGCACTAACACCTTGAATCAGGCCTGGAAGACTATAGGCAGTCAGTGCAGAGCTTGGAGCACCGGTGTAATATGCTTACGGCGGCCGAACCCATGAGGAGATAGGCTGCCACATTCTGCACTAGCACATGCAAGAAGGGTTTTCAATGTTTTATTCAGTTTAAGTGTAAGTCTGGGTCGTCTATACTGATGTGTGCGTTGGGCTTGCCAGGAAAACATTGCTGATGCATACATGTGCCTGTGCCCCCCCCCCCCCAAAGTTGGGAAACTGGGGCTACTCACCTGTAACTTTGGTTCTTCGAGATGGGCTCTATCACTCGCATCTATGGGTTTCTGCACCTGCACAGTCCAATCTGCAAAATTCTCCAAGCAGTTCTTTCCATGCGCCGTGGCTCCTTTCATTGGTCTGCTGTTTTGGCAGGCTCCAATGCCAGTAAATAAAGAGGGGGAGGGGGAGGGAGGGGGAGACACACATGATCTCTGTTCCTTCCAACCTCCACGTGAAAAATAATTCCATTTTAAGGAGATTCTAATGTATAGGGGAAGGTGGGCAGGTGGTGTGAGTGATGGATCCCATCTCGAAGAACCAAGATTACACAGAATCATAGAATCTTAGAGTTTGAAGGGACCTCAGAGGTCATCTACAGGTGAATAACCCCAGTTTCTTCTTCGAGTTGGACTCTGAGAGTCACACCTCTGGGAGAATAAAAAAGCAGTACACCCAGAGGAAAGGAGGGAGACATTTACTTAAAAGGGGATTGTAAAACTGCTCCTCCAAAGATTGCATCTGTCTCAGTGGAAAAGCCCAGAGCATAATGGTTGCCAAAGGTGGAGTCGATGACCAAGTTGCTGCTTTGCAAATCTGGTCAAATGGGAACTTATGAGACCAGGCTGCTGATGTTGACATGGCCCTTGTGGAATGTCCTCCTATGCCAACAGGTGGTTCCTTTCCAGACAAGATATAGCACATGGAGATACACTCGACAAGCCAGGAAGAAATGGACGGGGTAGTGACCTTGGAGCCTGGGTTTGGACCTCCAGAACTGATTAACAGGGAGGTGAATTTTCGTAAAGGTTTAGTTCTGTCCAGATAGCTTGTTTAATGTCTAGTGTGTGTAGAGCAGATTCAGCCGCCGAGGAGTGGGGTTTGGAAAAGAAAATTGGTAGAATGATGTCCTGAGACATATGAAATTGGGAAATAACTTTAGGTTTGAACAAGGGTGGCAGTCATAAAATAACTTTTTCATTGTGGAACCCAAGGAAAGGTAGTATTATAGACAGGGCTGCCAGCTCACTGACTCGTGTGTAGCAGTTTTGATAGTGAGGAGATGTAAGGATAGTAAGGAGCAGGAAGCCATGGGTTTAAAAGAAGGTAGCATGAATTTGGCAAGTACTAAATTAAGGTTCCATGAGGGACAGGGATCTCTTACTGTAGGGAAGAGTTGAACATTCCTTTAAAAAAATATTGAGTACAGGATGGGAGAAAATTGGCTTTTTATCAATAGGAGAGTGATAGGCGGAAATGACTGTGAGGCTCCATCTTTCAAAGAAGATGGAGAAAGACCCTTGGATTTCAAATAGAGGTGGTAAGTAGTAATGTATTTAACTGTAACCATCTGTAGGTTAATGTCAAGTCGAGAAGCCCAGACAGAGTACCTTTTCCACTTAGCCTCATAGGTCTTGTTTGCTGAGGGCTTTCGTGCATTTTTCAGAATGTCTATCACCTCAGCTGGTAGGTCTTGCACGTCCTGCAATGTTAGGGAAAGATCAGCCAAGCTGAGAGGTGCAATGAGTGGACACTGGGGTGAAGGACCTTGCCATTGTGTTATTGAAGAAGGTTTGGTATTCGCGGAAGCAGGAAGTGACGTCTTGCTATGGAAACTAGCTGTGTGTACCAGTGTTGTCTTGGCCAATCAAATGCAGGTAGCTCTGTCTGTGACCAGTTTGGAAAGCACTCATGAAACCAATGGAAATGTGTAGTTGAAGGTTTCTTTCCAATGTATTAGAAAGGCATTGTTCAGTGAGTCCTTTCCCATGCCTGCTCTGCTGTAGAACTGGGGGCATTTTGCATTGCACAATGTAGCAAAAAGATCAATCATGGGATGGCTCTATGAGTTGAACAGATTTTGAAGAACAGCTGGGTTGAGAGCCCATTCATGTTGCAAAGTGGTAGTTCTGCTTAGGTTGTCTGTCACAATGTTCTAGTGGCCTGCAAGGTGGATGGCAATAGGGAATATGTTTCTGAGGATGGTCCAGTTCCACAATGTCTTGGCTCTCTGCATAAGCAGCAAAATCGAGTGCCACCCTGTTTGTTGACAAACCACATAGCCGTGGTGGTGTCCGTCGCTCTTTGAACCACCTTGAAGTGAATATGTGGTAGGAAGACTTTCATAGCTAGTTGAATAGCCCTCAGTTCCAGTAAATTGATGTGTCCTTGCAATGGGCACCCCATCCAAGCATGGAAACATTTGTAGTAATTAGGATTTGAGGGATGGGAGGGGCAAAAGAGATGCCCTTTAACAAATTTCTGTCAATAGTCCACCACGTCCATGTGTGGATGATAGAGGAAGGTATTGAAATCACTTGTGTTAGGTTGTTCATGCATGGGATGTACTGCCATGAGATCCAGTGTCTCATCCAAAGCCTGGTATGATGGATAATAGATGTAGATGATGCCATATGACGGAGTAACTGTAGAAAGAGTCGAACCTGTTTGAATGGCTGTGTGTGAATGGTGGACACTAAGTTTTGGATGATGATCCATCTCTCATGAGGAAGGAATGCCCGTTGGCTGATGGAGTTGAGATCCACACCTATGAAGTGAATAGATTTTGAAAGCTGATAACAAAACCTAGGTGTTGTAGACGGTCAACAGTAAGTTGAATGTATTTTTCTAAATGTGCTCTAGATTAAGCAGCTAATCAAAACAGATACGGCCGTTACAGCCGTTGCTGGCTGGGGTGGTTAGTGCCTCCCTTCAGGAGGGCAGGGTGCCTGACTGCCTAAAGGAGGTTGTGGTTAGACCCCTGCTCAATAAACCATCTCTTGATGCTGATGCTCCTGCCAGTTATCGGCCGGTCTCTAACCTTCCCTTTTTAGGGAAGGTTATTGAACGGGCTGTGGCACGGCAGCTCCAGGAACACCTGGACTGCACCGGTTTCCTTGATCCCTCCCAGTCTGGGTTTTGGCCTGGGTATGGTATGGAAACGGCCTTGGAGGCCTTGGTTGACAACCTCCGTCTGGTGTTGGACCAGGGTCGTCAGACCTTACTGCTCCTGCTAGACCTTTCAGCTGCATTTGACACAGTCGATCACGAGGTTTTGGTGACTCGCCTGGGGGACCGTTCTGGAATTGGCGGAATGGTCTTGGACTGGTTCGTTCCTGGCTGGGAGAACTCACCGGGTGGTCTTGGGGGAGTGTACGTCTTCCCCCTGAGACCTCACATGTGGAGTCCCGCAGGGTGCCATTCTGTCCCCCCTCTTGTTTAACATCTATATGCAGCCGTTAGGAGAGATCATGAGGGGGTTACAGGGCATGCAGTGTCATCAGTATGCTGATGACACTCAGCTCTACCTCTCTTTTTCCATCGACCCAGGCCATGCAGTCTCCTTATTTTCCCAGTGCCTGTCAGCTGTGGGGGCTTGGATGAGGTCGAGCCATCTGCAATTGAATCCCGACAAGATGGAGGTGATGTTGGTGGGTGAGGGCTTGGGGGGCCTGGGGGTGGTTGAATCTCCTCTTGTTGGAGGGGTTCGCCCCCCCATGGTCTCTCAAGTGCGGAGTCTGGGTGTGCTCCTTGATTTGCGGCTCAGTTTGGATTCTCAGGTTGTGGCTGTGGTGGGGAGTGCATTTTGGCAGTTACATCTTGTACGGCGGCTTTGGCCAGATCTCTCAGACTCCGACCTCGCCACTGTCATCCATGCCTTCATCACCTCGAGGCTGGATTACTGCAATGCGCTCTACGTGGGGCTGCCTAAGAAGCTGGTCCGGAGGCTGCAGCTGGTGCAGAATGCTGCGGCCCGTCTCCTGACAGGGGCAGGTCGCAGGGAGCACATTACACCAGTGCTCCGGGCTCTGCACTGGCTGCCTATAAAGCACCGGGTCAGGTTCAAGGTGCTGGTTTTAACCTTTAAAGCCCTTCACGGCCTAGGCCCTGCTTATCTGCGGGACCGCCTCACTCCCCATGTGCCCGGGCGACCCTTGAGATCCTCTGTGGGAGCCTTTTTGGACGTTCCCCGGGTGAGGCGGGTGGCCACCGATGTTAGATCTTTTTCAGTGGCTGCCCCCGTGCTGTGGAATTCGCTCCCAGAGGAGGCTCGGCTGGCTCCCACTCTCCTGATGTTTCAGTGTATATGTAAGACCTGGCTGTTCTTTTGGCGAGGGGTGGGGGTCAGGTTTTTCCCCACATATTGTATTTTTAAATTGTTTTAAAATTTTATATTGTTTTAATGAATGTTGTTCGCCACCCCGGGCTGCCCTGTGGGCAGGAGGGGTGGGATATAAATTTTAAATAAATAAATAAAATATACTGTGTTTTCTTAAATAGGCTGCCACGGGTAAACATTTAGTAAACACCCTTGGTTCTATAGAAAAGCCAAATGATAGAACCTTTTATTGGTAACTTCTGTCCTTAAAGGTAAATCTGAAGTTGAATCCTGACAAGACGGAGATGATGTAGGTGGGAGGATCGGGGGAGCTGATGACTCCCATCATCAATGGGGTTCATCCCTCCCTCCAAGTTCGGAGTCTGGAGGTGGTTCTCAACTCATGGCTTTGCCTGGATGCTCAGGTGGTGGCAGTGGTGAGGAGCACCTTCTGTCAACTACACCTGACCTGGCCACTATCATCCATGCCTTCATCACCTCAAGACTGGACTACTGAAAAGTGGCGCACTCTACATGGGGCTACCATTGGTGATGGTTCGGAGACTGCAGCTGGTGCAGAATGTGGTGGCCTATCTCTTTACAGGGATGGGGTGACGGGAGCATATTACACTGGTGCTGCATTCATTGTACTGGCTGCCCATAGTCTTCTGTGCCCAATTCAAGGTGTCACTTCCTACTTGACCTATAAAGCTCTATATGGTCTGGGCCTCACTTACCTGTGGGACTGCCTCATTCCCTGGGTCCTGGATCAGCCTCCTGTGGTCTGCCAGGAGTGCCCTCCTGGAGGTTCCCTGGGTGTTGTGGATGGTGATCATGGAGAGGGCGTTCCTGGTGGCTGCTCTGAGGATGTGGAATCCCACCCCCCAGTAGAGGTTTGCCCTAGTAAAGGTTTGCCTGTTCCACCAGGCTTTTGTTGGGGGAGACGGGTAGTAAGGGTGTGGGTTGGGTTGGGGGTTCTGTTTTTGCTCCAGAGGTTTTTATGATATACTGTTTTTACAGATTTTTATATTTATATGTTATATTTATAGGTTCTATTAATCTTTTTGTTAGTCGCCCTGAGCTGCCTGAGGCAGGATGGATGTGGGGTACCAAATGTCAAAAATAAATAAATCTGAGGTACTTGGTGTGGGCTGGGTACATAGGTATATGGAAATGGGTGTCGTGAAGATCTGAGGCAGAGAACCATGTCCCTTCAGAGAGGAAGGGAAGAATCTTTATGAGAGTAACCATTCTGAATTTAAAAGTCCTGATAAACTTATTGAGATCTCAGAGATCGAGAACAGGTCTGAGACCACCATCTTGTTTAGAGACCACAAAATATCTGGAATAAAATCCTCTACGTCTAAACCCCACAGGAATCTCTTCAGTAGACCCTTTCTGCAGTAAGGTGGAAACTTCCTGCTATATGAGAGGAGTCCCTGAAGAGGGATGGAGAAGTGGGTTTATGGTGTGGTAATATGACAAACTGAATGGTATAGCCAGAGGAGATGGTGTCAAGAACCCACTGGTTGTTGGTGATAAAAGGTGAGGGCGAGCCGTCTGAAACTGAAGCTTGACAAGACAGAGGTGATGTTAGTGGGTGGGTCAGGGGAGCTGGTGTCTCCCATCATTGATGAGGTTCACCTTTCCCTGTCCCCCCAGGTTCAAAGTCTGGGGGTGCTCCTCAACTCCCAGCTTCGCCTGGATGCTCAGGTGATGGTCGTGTCGAGGAGCACCTTTTGTCAATCACATCTGATACATCAGTTTCAGCCATATATCTCAGACTCTGACCTGGCCACTCTCATCCATGCCTTCAACACCTCAAGACTAGACTGTTGCAATGCACTCTAGGGGGCTACCCTTGGTGGCGGTTCGGAGACTGCAGTTGCTGCAGAATGCGGCAACCCTTCTCATGGGGACAGGGCGCTGGGAGCATCACACCAGTGCTCCGTTCTTTGCACTGGCTGCCTATAGTCTTCCGGGCCCGATTCAAGGTGTTTGTGCTGACTACATGGTCTGGGACCCATAAACCTGCGAGACTGCCTCATTCCCCAGGACCTGGATTGGCCCCTGCGGCATGCTGGGAGTGCCCTCCTTGAAGTCCCCTGGGTATCCTGGGTGGCAACTATGGAGAGGGCGTTCTCGGTGGCTGCACAGAAGGCTGTGGAACTCCTTCCCCGTTAATGCCCATTTGTCCCCAGTTTTGCCCTCCTTCCACCAACAGTGCAAGACCTGGCTGTTTCGCCAGGTTTTTGGAGGGGAATACAGGTAGTGGGAGGGGGGTTGGATTGATTGGTTTTTTTCTTTCTTTTTTCTGTTAGTTCCATTTTAAGATCTGTTTCTCTATTTTATGATTATCTGATATATGATTTGTTGTTATACTTAAATATAAATATTTTCTATTTATATATATTTTTATACTTGTTAACCGCCCTGAGCTGCCTGTGGCAGGATGGGTTGCAGAGTATTGAATGAATGAATGAATGAATAAACAAACAAAAGTCCATCTCTTAAGTTGCTGGTGAGTCTCGAGGAGAATGGTAAGGATGCCTTGTGATATGGTTCTAAGCCCTGTATGTTAGAGTTAAAATCATGAACACTGTTTGGCAGAGGTAGTTATGGAGGCAGAGGGCTGCCAGTATCTCTGCCTGGGTCAGTACTGTCTCCTTTTTTGGGAAGAAGGCAACGATAAAGGTTAATATTTACTGGATTGCTGTAAATATCCCAAGGAGTACCTTGTTGATTTGAAGGTAGGGACAGTAGAGTACCTTTGCTTGGTTTTGTAGGTTATTCTGAGTGCATAAGCTATATATATATATGTCTTCCAGCTACGCAAGGACATCATCAGTTTCTGCAGTGAAGAGGCCCTGTTTGTCAAAAGGTAGGTTTTCTATTTTTGATCTTGTTTGAACAGGTAGGGCAGTAGATTGTAGCCATTCATGTCTGCGGGTGACAATGCCATTTGCTATTGCCCTAGCTGCCGAGTCAGTCATATGGATGATATGGGTGATAGTTGTTAACTGGGACTGAGCTAGGTAAAGTCCCTTGGCACAGACAGCCTCTGCTTTTCTCTTATTTTCTTTCTGGTGGCAATTTCTGGATGAGCTGACCCATGATGTTCTAAAGGAGGTGCTGAAAAGTGGACATGGCTGAGGCATAATTGAAGGCTCATAGATTCATAGTGGCAGAAGAGAATGTTTTCCTGCCCAGAATGTCAATTCTCCTCCCTTTTTTATCCAAGGGGGAGGCTTCAGTGCTCTTACTCTGCTGACATTCAGAGGAGCCCTGGATGACCACAGAGTTTGGAGTGATCATCGGAAGGAACAGAATAAAAAGGCACTGTACGGTGAGTCAACAGGAGCAGTTTGTGTTTTCCAGTGGGTTTTTGAATGCTTCATAAGTTTCTTAGAGAGAGGGATTGTGATTTTGGGAGGTGTGCGCTTATCCAAGATCTTATAGATGGGTTCTTCTTTTTCCATGGAGACTGTTTTGAGGTCTAGTGCCTTTGCCATCTTAGTGACTAGTGACTGAATTTTTTTGTGGTCCTCCGAATAAGAGATAAGAGCTGGGTCAGTGATATTATCTGAAGGGAGCAAGACAGGGTGAACAGAATGGAGCTGGCACTGAAATAGGTCAAGACTAGGACCCTGGAGACTGAAGATGGGCACAGGTTGAAGACTGTGCTGATGTCAGCTCATTTGTAAGAGGTTGTACTGCTTTAGCTTGCTGCAATAGGGTTTTCAAGGTACTAGTTATCTAAGAGAGCGTGGTCGGAGAGTCAGAGCTTCTCATGGGGAAGCCAGTTGCCATGATAGGTGCTGGGATATGCGACAAAGTGGGGGGCTTTCCCAGTGAAGCACAGACATGGATCTATGTGGTGAGGGCCATAGGGGTTTTGTGGTCATTGTCCATACCCTGGTACCTGTGCGGGTGATGAGTACCCAAAGTGGTGAGAATAAGGAGACTGGTAAGGCAGCTGTGCTGGGAGCACCTTTGCCCAGGACAAGTGAATTGGCACCATAGGCGGGGTAAAAAGCTGAAGAGGGAACCAGCCTTGGTTCTCGGTGTCCAAAAAGGATGAATGAGGAGAGAAGCATGGTGATCCTAGGGGTTCTGGATGATGTAGCTGGTATAGATATCAGGGTGTGCTAAGAGAGAGGGGATCCTTCTCCACCTGAATGAGCAGATGATATCACAGGAGTGGGAGACCATCTCTTGCAAAGTTTAGACTTAGGTTATCATTTGATGTGTCTCATTTCTTTCTTCTTAGGCAGGTGCTTAGATTTACGGTCTCTCTTATGAGCAGGAGAGGAAATAGGAGCCTGAGAAGACTTGCTCTTGGGAGGTAAGGACTTGCTCAGTGCGGGGTCGGTGCCAGTAAGTAACAGTGCCAGAGTGTCCAGTGCTGAGGTGGCAGACAGTACTTAGATGTCACCAAAGGCAGCGTCGAGTTTGGCTTGCGCAATGGAATGCTGCTGCCGGCAAGGGAGACGGGAGAAGAGCTACCTGGTGCTTCAAAAGCCTTTTTGGTCAGGCAGAACCAAACCAAACCTAAACAGTCTAAGCACTCATATGCGAGTCTGTGAGTGGAATGGAGGTGGGGCACTTCAAGCACTTCTTGAAGTTGCCCTTCTTGGGAGTTGACAGCATAGCATGGTCCCCTGGGAGCCATGCAACAGAAGATTTGGGAAAGCAGTAGAAGGCTTACTACATAACATCTTCTTCTATTTCTTCTTCTTCTTGCTCTCTCTTTTTCTTTTTCTTCTGCAGATTGCTGATGTGATGAGAATTTTCCTTCAATGGCCAAACACTGTGGCGACTGGAAATAACTGAGGTAATGTGTGCCTCGCACCCCCCTTATATACTGGCATTGGATCCTACCAAAAGAGCAGACCAATGATGGAGGAGCCACCGTACACGTAAAGTGCTGTTTGGAGAGTTTTCCAAATCAGACTGCACAGGCAGAGAACCCCATAAGTGTCAGTCACAAAGCTATGCTTAACGAAGAACTCTGTTTTAGAAACTCCTGAATTAAATTTTATTCTGTGCTTTAAAAAAAAAACCCTCGCTACAAATAGTAATTGTAGAATGAGAAGTAGATTTTGTAATCTGGACACTGGCATCAGATACGTTAATGAAACTTTAAAATAAGTTCACCATAGTCAGTGCAGCTCCTCCAGTAGAAATAGAGTAGAAATCTGGTACCAGATCTCTCTCACACATTATTTAAATTAGATAAACAAAAAACCTATGGTTTTACAAACTTAGTTAAGGCAGATTCATACCAAGCAAACTTTAACAAACCTAGAAATTGTGTGTTAAGGCTCCCGCCTTAACTTCCACACCATGTAAGCAGTAAACATGTTGTATGGCTTC